>JAVJGI010000032.1:3036254-3057285 GCA_035590275.1 Ibycter americanus
TGAGGGAGTTGGGGTTGTTCAGCCTGGAGAAAAGAAGACTCCAAGGAGACCATATTGTGGCCTTTCATTACTTAAAGAAGGCTTATAAGAAAGATGGGGATAATCTTTTTAGCGGGGCCTGTTGCGATAGGCCAAGGGGTAATGGTTTGAAACTAGAAGAGGGTAGATTCAGACCAGGTATAAGGAAGATTATTTTTTTTTACGATGAGTGTGGTGAAACACTGGAACAGGTTGCCCAGAGCAATGGTTGATGCCTCATCCCTAGAAACTTTCAAGGTCAAGTTGGATGGGGCTTTGAGCAACCTGATGTAGTTGGAGATGTCCCTGCACATTGCAGGGGAAGTTGGAGTAGATGATCTTTAAAGGTTCCTTATAACTCAAACCATTCTGTGATTCTATGATTCTGATTCTAATACCGACTGGGTGTCAACTGGCTTTCTGGAAAGTCTTGATAGTCCTGCAGGACAAGTTGAACATGTTACAAAAGTGTTATTACAGCAAAGAGCAACAGCATCCCAGGCTGTGTTAGCCAGAAGGTAGGCAGCAGGTCCAAGGAAGTGATCCTTCCCCTCTATCTGACATTTCCAAGATTGCACCTGGAGTGTTGGGTCCAGTTTCAAGCTCATCAATATAAGAAATACATTGACATTCTGAAGCAAATCCACTGGTAGACCACCAAGGTGATAAAATCGTTGGAAAATACGATGCACTGTGATAGCCTGAGACAAATGGGTATGTTCAGTCTTCACAGGGGTCTTCTCATTTCTAAAGGTTAATTGCTTAATTAATTCATTAGGCTATGGAGGGGCTAATCACTGTTTCTGTCTGCATCTTGGATGCATATAGATAAGGTGGAGTTAGACTCTTCTCAGAGGTTCACAGAGAAAAGATGAGAGAGGGTGGTCACAAAATACAAGGGATTTCAACTGGACACCATTAAGGGCAGTTGAGGCTGGCGGATGGAAGGATCTGGGGCTTGTCAAGACAAGAGGCTGCTCTCCATCCCCCATCTCATGTTCCACCAGTAGCAAGGCTATAGATGAATTCCCAACAGGTACATGCACACTCTACAGTCACAACTGATCACTGACAGGTTAACACAGACCAGAATGCAGTACATTCGTAGACACTTGCATAAGGTGGCACTAATAGTTCAATCTTGTTTTTAAGGGGTTTTGTTCATTGAAGACCTTTTTTCACCGATTCCTCCAATATATGGTTCCTGGATGTTTGATCTCTCCTGTATCCAGCTCCTAGACCCTTCGTCTCCCTGGAACGACACCCAGACCCACAGTCCCCCCGTTATCTTGCAACCAGACTTCTCCTACCCATCAACTAGGCCAGCTTGAAGTTTTCTCACAGATCACTTGCACTCACACACACACACACGTACACAGAAAGTAGTAAAAGCGGAGTTTCATAAAAACATAGATCAAGTGCTGTGATCAGGTGGAGATCTCAGCCACACAAACTAGCAGTTTGCTCACATACCACGGCCCTTTCGCACACCACCACCCTTTTATGCTTCCACTCCATTTCATCCCTGGTCCACTCTGATCCTGGCTTTCAGCAGTTTCCTTTTTACCCCATCTTTTCTCTATGTCAGTACACACAAAATGTTTCTTCTAATTCATGACAAACATAAATATGGTGGTGTTTTGTTTATCTTCCTTTCAAATATTTTTTTTTTTTAAATGAAAGCATTTTATGATTGAGGCTGGTGCTGCATCCTTCAAAGGGAAAAGTCTAAAACAACTTGAGAAGGGCTGAGGAGTTTCTGGAACATCCATGGTCATCCCTGACCCACAGAAAAGGCGGGATGCACTTTTACAACTGAGGTGAGAAATTCAATGAGTGAGCTTAGACCTCCTTCTTCCTGCCCCACAGACTGCAATATTTAGCAAGGCCCTGCTGTAATTTACTTACTTGAGCAAAGCACCTGCTGTTGCCTACATATCTCTGAGCAGGGTATGGTATGTAGGAGGGGCGGTACAGTGCTTGAGGCTCTATGAAGGTCCAGCCAGGGACAAGTTGTCAAACCTATGGATATTCTATTCATCCCACCACCAGCAGCAACTACTAATCTCCCGACTATGGGATGGAAGAGACAAAAAGAAAAGGGTCTGAGCTCAGAAAACCCAGGGAGAAGCATTTGGGGAAGGAGAGGGAAGCATTCATCCGATGGTTCTCAGACTTCTTTGTGAGAATTCAGCATACTGAAGGACAACATGAGAATGGTGCTCTGCAAATGCACTTTGAGTACCTAGACTGGAATCCCCTTCTAGGGGTATTTTTTTGACTGTTCACAGGTTAAGCCTAGAAAGACTAAGCACCCTGCTCCTCACGTTACCCTTGCAATAGTAAAATATTTTGAGCAGTGCAACTAAGCACACATACCCTGTTTATTTAAAAATTTACTTCCATTAGTTTACTAAACCCAAGTTTAAGTCTGTTCATTTATGAAAGCAGAGAGACCTTTTTTCACAATGTGCTAATTCGCAACAACCTATTAAGTTGCACCACAAGCTCCATTGTGTGCTTAGACACAAATTGCTGAGAGAAAATGTTTTAGTGCGTTTCATTTCTGTGTATTCAGTCACAATATATTTACAGTTCTGTGGATTGTGAGGTAGATGTAAATAAGTTTCCCCCTTGTATATAAGTAAGTACTTTGTGGTATATTTCCTTGCTGATTGAAAGTAAATGGATAGCAACATTACAGTGCTGTAAATCATAATTTGTGCCTGGCTTCTTGGATCATCAATTTGAAAATATATCGGAACATATTGTTACAGAATAAACAATATGACTCAGTTTAAGCCTTTCTTGCTCCTTCAGGTGCTGAAAGTACTGTAAAGTGCTCCAGAATTCAGTCAGTTGCCTCCCTTCAGTGGAGCTAATAAACCCAGGTTCTTTCTCCCTGTCTCTGGGATTAGGCTAAATCCAATTGCGTCTTTCAAAACAAATACAGCTGCTGGTTAAACATCCTTTCTGATGTATGAAAAAAGTAAGAGTTCAATTCTTCATGTCTTATCAAATCCAGTTAAAACACAGGTGCCTTCAGGGTCTCTAATCTTATATCCTTACACACACAGAAAATGCCTATAAAAGCCAGAAACCAATTACTGACATATAATGTGGGCCCTTCCCCCTCACCCTTTTAAATGGAATCAGTGTTAAAGGAAGTTCTTTTCTAGGTCATTTTAATCACTAAACCAAGAGCAACGAAAATTATAATTCAATTGATCTATCATCACTAAGTATTTGCATTACTGACTTTTTTTCAGCTTAGGTTGAATCAAGAACATCCCTGGTCATTCTTGTTGACATACATTCCTCTACTCATCATATTTAATGAAAATGGCAGGGATATCAAAATCATATACAACATACAGGGGGGAAAAAGAGCCCTTCTCACCAAGGACCAAGGACAAACATGACATATCCAGGAGGTATTGACTATACCACGTATAAAACCAACAAATTTTTAATACGTATTTTGTCTCTGCAGGGTACATAATGAATAATCACAATTTAAAGTATGTCAGGTTCAAAGACAGATGTGAGCCAACTTATTATATGCATAAGAAGTAATACATAATATATAGGAAATACTCAGATAATGTTGTTTATGGCATAATTTTACACAACGCTTCTCAGAAGTATGTTTTTACAGGTAACAGTCAGATATTCTTCTCAGTAAACCAGATAGGCACCTATGAAGATAGTGAAATTAGAATGCCAAAGGACACTGGTCTATCACATTTTAATTTCTTTTCTATGTCTAAAGTCATGAACTGGTTAATATGCCTCAAAACCAGTTTTTCACGTTTATTTGAGATCTTTCCTGCGGTAGCTCTCATTTCTTTGATAAAGTTTTGTAGTCAGTCCAGGACATTTCTAGAGCATGCATATAACAGTTTCTTGACACAAGCGATCAACAAGATAACAGTGGGAGATGCTTTGCTGGACCTATTACACGCAAGCAAGGAAGAACAGGTCAAAGATGAGAAGGTCGAGTGTGGCTGTGGCTGCAGTGATCATAAGATGGTGCAGTTTTAGAAACCTGAGAGAAGCGACCAAGCAGATTCACAGCCCTGGACTTCAGGAGACCATATTTCATCTTGTTGGCAGGATCCAGTGGGAGACTGGGTACAGGAGCCCAGTACACCAGTGGTGAAGGGCTTGGGAGACTGAGGCACTCAATGCCTTTTTGCCTAGGATTTCAGTGGAAAGGTCTGCCCTAAGGACTCCTAGGCCCTGAGCCAAGGAGCAGAGTCTGTGGGATGAAGCTGTACCCAGAGTCGGGGAAGATAAAATTAGGGCACACACAAGCAGATTGAACATGCACAAGTTCACCATCTGGGGGTGCTGAGGAAGCTGACCGATATTGCAAGGCTGCTCTCTATCATCTCCATCACTTCTGAGATCACAGGACGTGCAGAAAACTGAATGGAGAAAGACACGTCCCACATACCTGCGGGAAGGGCAAGGAGGATTAGCGAAAGTACAAGCCTGTCAGCATCACCTCATTCCCTGGGAAGGTTATGGAACACAGCCTGCTCAACCTCCTCTTCTTCTTAAGGATCCAGGCACATGCAGAACAGTTTGAGACTGGGAAAAGTCAGCACGGATCTTCCAAGGGCAAACCAAACCTGACCTGATTCTTTCTACAGTGAAGCCAGTGGCTGTGTAGGCAAGGGAAGAGCAGTAACTGCTTACTTTGATTTTTGCAAGGTTGTTGACAAAGTCTCCCACAAAATTCTTCCAACTAAATTGGAGAGACATGGGCTGAGGAAGGGCATGAGGCAAGGAGAAAATGTACTGGAAAACTGGGCTCAGGGGGTGATGATTTGTGGTACAAAGTCCAGCTGGTGGGTGGCCGGTTACTAGTGGTGTCCCTCAGGGATTGGCACTGGTGATCTGGATGATAGGACAGAGTACACTGTCAGCAAATTTGTAGACAATGTCAACCTGGGATGTGTCCTGATATGCTGTAGGGCAGTGCTGCTGTCCCAAGGGACCGCAACAGTACTGAGAAATGGGCCAAAAGAAACCTCATAACCCAGGGCATATGCCTCTAGTTTCTCATAAGCTCATGCAAGAATACAGGCTCTGGGCCAACTGGCTGACAAGCAGCTGTGCAGAAAAAAATTTTGGAGCCCTGGTGCACTACAAGCCGAATCAGCAGTGTGTCCTTGCAGCAACAAAGGCCAGCCCCCAGGGGAGGGATCCTTCTTCTCAGTCTGATCCTTGTAAGACTGTATCTGAAGTGCTGCGTCCACTTTTGGGTACTCACTACAAGACGGACTTGGACATACTAGAGAAAAGCCAGTGTGAATTAGGGGGCTGGAAAACATGACATATAACTACAGGCTGAGAGAACTTAGTCTTTTCAGCCTGGAGAAGAGCAGGCTTGGAGGAGACCTAATTGCTATCCGCAGCTGCCTAACAGGAGGGTATAGAGAAGACAGAAGCAGATGCAGACACTTTTCAGAGCTGCAAAGCAATAAGAAAAAAGACAACAGGCACAAGCTACACCATGGAGAATTCTGATTAGACATAAGGGAAAATGCTTGCCACATGTGTGGTTAAACATGGGCATGGATTTCTCAGAGGTGTTGTAGGATTTCCATCCTTGGAGGCAGCCAGAACTTGACTGGAAAAGGCCCTGAACAACCTTCTGTAACTGTACCTGTTCTAACTGAGACATTGAACTAGACGACCTTTGGAGATCCCCTCCAACCTGTAATATTATTCTCTGTCTCCAAGATATGGCAGCATACTTGGCTTTACCGTTTTTCCTAAATGGAGTAGAAAAGAAAGATGAGGGAAATTTGTTATAAGCCACGTGTCTGGGTTACCAGTTCTTTGACATTACCTTTCAATCATTAGCCAGAGGCCATTATTTCTGCTTGTCTGAGTACCCTTGATGTGTAAAAGAAAAAAAAAAGAATAGCGTCTAAAATGTTTTTCCAATGAGAAAATTTGATGATAGAATGTCTCCTCAAACTGTCCTTGTCCTGTTTTCTCTTTCCTGTGAAGTTTCTAACTTCTTTTTCTGTTTTAAAATATCTATGACTTTGTCCGGTATGCATCCCAATTAGACAGAAGAATAAGCTGTTGTTAAGCTGTATCTCGTCAAACTATTGCAAAATCATTAAAAAAAAAGAGAAAGACTGTTGCCTTTTCTCCTTTCTTATATGATTCAGAGCAACACAGGAACTCTTGCATAAAAACTATAGCAAAGTCATGCCTTGATGAGAGAGGTCATCAATGTCTTTGGAACAGAGAAGAAAAATTCAGTAACTAGATCTATATCTGGAACAACAGCTGAAAAATTTATTCAAAGGAAAGGTAAGTTCAGAAGTATTTTGTAAACTTTCTCTAAGCTTGATTAAGAACCTGAAAGTGCCTAACATTATTTAATTTCCTGCCAACTTCAGTCTGTCTTTTACTCTTCCAAACCTGTATCAGAGTCATATTCTCTGTCCTTGGAAAACACGTTAACCCTATTAGCAGAACAAAAAGAGAAAATCTAAAGTTAAAAGCTCTTCTCCCTTGATCTGCACAAGCACCTTGAAAGCTGTTGACATGTTTGGGTTAGTGTAAGTCTAAAGCATTATAAAGTACACATTTGGCATTTTTAATGAGAGTGTTTCAGGCAAGTTGATTAACTCTGAATGTTTGCCTAATGGAGAGTTGATGGTAAATTAGTCTCTTTAAACCTGACAGAAATGATCAAAACCCTAAGTTAGCAGGAGTTTATACAACTGTATATTACTATGTTGCATGAATGTATGTGGAACACCCTGTGATGCAACTGGTCTCATTTTCTTTCAGGTCATTTTAGTAATTTCTTTAAGATTAATTATCTATTTACTGGTGACTGTAAGCGTTCCAACAATTTGCTGCTACACACAAAACCATTGTCCCCCATCCCATAGGTCCCTGGGAGGCCTTCTCGGAACGCTTTTCAGAAGCTTTATGATCCCTTCACTAAACACAGGTATATCTATAATAAAGCCCACAGTGGGCTGTGATGGCTTAATGTGTCCGTGCAGAGCTCTGCTACTCCCATAGCAAGACAGTGACATTGAGTTCACTTAGTTATCATGGTTCACTGTAGCATGGATGATGGGCATATCCAAAGAAGCAGAACTTGTACTCAGTGGAAAGCTAAAGAAGTTTTTAACCAATTTTACACTTCCCATATCTTCGTATTTTCTGATATTTTAAGAAGTTGCCAGTCTGTGTGTGACTCTGATTCCTAGCATACAATTTTTACTGGAGAGTGGTGGGACATCCTTAAGACAGACTTACAGCTGTCTGCTGCAATAGCAGCAGCAAAGGAACCACCACTTAGATCCGGAGCTCCTAAAATCCTTTTATTTAACATTTTTTCTTTTTTTCAAATCACAGGTAAGACAGAGCAGAGGTGAGGACCTTGCCACATTTTCAGGTTTTCCACTTCTCCTGCCTCTTAACTACTTTAGTGACACATGCAGTAGCTGTATCAATAGACCTCACCTACAAAGCTGATGAGAAAACAGCTCCGTGGGAATATGCAGAGTGGTCAGCTGAAAACTTGTTTCCTAATGGCTTACACAACAAAAAATGTACAAAAGGAATTATCCAGAACATTTTGAGGCCAAAAATGATCCTATTGTCCTGATATGGCAATAATATGTACCTGTAGATAAGCAAAAATCATGGTTAGAAAACGTGTAAATAAGAAGCATTATTAATTTGAGAAATACTGTGTAATCAATAGCTAAGGGATTATTTTATTATCATAGTCTATGTCTCTATAGCAGGGAGATTGACAGTCCTGTTGGTTACGTCAAATACAGAGTTTAATGCAGGTTCACATGACATTCATGCTATTTCCTACTACACCATAGCCACCATTCCACTCAAAGAAACAATAACAAGAATACTCTAACTAGGTCCAATCTCTTAAACATAAACAAACTTAAAATAAAGCTCAATCAATCCCTCATGTTTTTATTATTGATTTAATATGTTTATATATTAAATTCTCTGAGAAATAAGCTTGTGGTATCCATGATACCCATTCCCATGAAAATGATACGCTGATTACTAGTAATTATACATGTGAATAAAAACTAATAAAATTAATTCTAAAACTGCTAAAATGCAAGCTTGTTTTGGACTTCCTGCAGCTGCTTCTAATGACAACAAAGATGAACATAGAAAAGAGGCCATCACACTGTTTCTTCTAGTACATTTTCAAGTGCCTTAGTCTAGTCTTGTATTTTTGTACGCAAGTACAGACTTGTAGGATAAGCACAAGCAGTATTAACACATGCTTCATGTGTTCTTAAAAGCATGTAAGTACTAAATTCCAGGTGCCTTCATCACTACCAAATTCGTCCATCAATCACATTTTTTCTCTGTGAAGTGCTTTCATACCAAGATGAACACATGAGGAGGTGGAGTGGGCTTGCAAATGTATAACTGTTCTTTAAATTACCCACATCTGCACTCAGCAGTTTCATCCTCTGAAAGTATTACAGCGTAGAGAAATGCCCCCTCCCCCCACCCCTTTATTTATCTTCTTTCCATACACAGCAGTGTCTCACAGGCAAAATGGTTTTTAGAGAGTGTGTATATCAATTATTTTATCCTTTATGGAAAGAATATTTAGCCATAGTTCATCTTACAAGGTAGTAGAGAATGCCATTAAAGAGTGACACTAAAATGCAATGTAATTTTGTAGAGAATAATAGCTAAAAGAAATATTAAGGCAATGTGTTCTTTCTTTGTATTTCTGTGTCAGTAACTCAGAAATTTCACCACCACTGGCAAAAAAAATAGAGCATTTTTATATTTTTCAACATGATAGGAGCAAAACTGTAGCTGTAGAAATATGGAGATTAAAATCACAAACACAAAATTTGTATTTGTTGATATTTTGCAGATGGACTGATTTTTCTTTTTTAATTTTTCACTGAATTTGCGTCAAAAGTTTCTGTTCCAAAAATGCCTGCATTGTTTTATAACAGATAAGAATCAAGGACCAGGTGTGAATTTGAAATTTGTTGCTAAAAATACCAGCTCTAGATAAAACCACACGTTCACATTTATCAGTGAGTATATATCCGTCTTGTCTCTGCCATATGTAACCTAACACATCTTTTTGCCATTTACCAAAGTTTTTATAGTTGCCATAAGGAATGTGTGACAAAATGCTTTGGGAATTGGAGAGAGACATCATCCACAAGACAGTCTGCCTCTCTACACTACAGAAGTATTTGCAGTATAATAGGTAGAAATATGTAAATACAGCTGAGATAGCTGGAAGAGATTTCATATTGCACTTCTATATCTGTAGAATAAATCTGCCATTATGTGTTTGGCATACCTTGTGCTATCTTACATCTGTAGCTCTAAAATTAGAAAACACACAATTATGGAGTGATTGGTCTTCTGCTAAGGAGAGAGTGGGATTGTCCAGAAATTGCCAAGAAGTCTGAAGGGTGGAAAGAGGAAATTCTTATACACACACACATAAAATATTTTATTTTGTTTTAATATAAAATTCTGCTGGAGTACATAAATTGGCAAATACTTGTACTGCTTTATTGGTACAAATGGCTGCTGTCTACTTTGATATACCAATAAGTATACCAATAAGGGTGCCAGTAAGTCTGGTATACCAAGTCTCTTAGACTGATATAAACAACAGGAATATACTACCTTGCTCTTGCATACTGTGGTTAAATGGTTATTTAAAGTTATTTATGTATGTCTATATGGGAACAAAAAGTAAGAAAAAAGAATTAAAGAAGTCTTCCCATCCTCTCTTTTCTTTCAGTTATTTGCAAGGGAAGCTAAGGATAGAATATTGCATTTTCCCCAGAAATACCCTCTTGAATGTAAAAGAAAGTCTGTTCCTTTAAACAGCTTATGGATTATTTTTTTTAATAGAATCTTAAATTATTATCCTATTTTCTTTTGAGACATCCTGTATGCATGTGTTCACATATTCAGGTAGGTGTAAAAAATATAAAAAAAAGATCTATCTATAAATAAAATGTGTATGTAGGAGCCATACATAGTCAATATATACCTTTTACTTACTCCAAATTTTCTTATTACTGTAGTCTGATAAATGGTGATGCGTTAACAATTCTGCAGATTTTAATGCGACTCTTCATTTCCAATTTAACTTTACCATTCCTTCAAAATACGTGGATGATGTCAAATAGCTATGAAGCTTATTCTTCCTGTACTACCATGGCAATTTTTTTTGTTGAGGTTTCTTCACACTTTGTAAAAGGACTGAGAGTTCAAATTTGTCTGTCACTGAAATACATCTAGCTGATTGCTGTTGTTTGATAGACATGGGTGGCTGGACTACTCACTGTAGAGATGCAAATTGTTTGGAGCATGACAAGAAATATGGGGGTTTATGGCATAGAAACTTGCAAATCTAGGGAATATGGAAGTTTCAGGCAGGCAGAGACATTGAACATCTCGACTTTGCGCTTTCTAGCATTGAGCATATATACTAGATACCATAGATACGCATATACCCATGTCTGTGCCACCAGAATCAAAAGCTATGTCCAGCTTTGGATGAAGGGATTCAGTTTTATGCCTCAGAGGAGACTTCCATCGCCAGCTGCATTTGTGGCATGACCCTGGGGTCCAAGCCTTGCAGCACACAATTGCCTGAGAGTTCAACCATAAAGCATTATCTTCCGACCCCATGGTGGAACCTCTGTGAGGGGCCTGGCTATACCGTCTCATCCCCTCCCTGCAGGCAGGGTGGTAGCTGTGAGTCCTTCCAAAGCCCTCCCTGCCCCAGGCTGGCCAAGCTCTGCTCCTGTGACCTCTCCTCCCAGGGCAAGTGCTCCAGCCCCAAGCGCCTTGGGGACCTGTGCTGACCTTGCTCCAATTTGTCAATGTCCAAGACTGGAGACGATATCTGGATGTGTCCTAATGAGTACTGAAGAGAAAGGAATAACTTCTGCCTTCCAGAAAATATTCTGGATAAACATTTTGTTGTATTTACTCATCATCAAATTCCATATAACTTAAGGTTTTCTTAAAAATCCTAGTATTCTCTAGATTACAGCAATACTTCATAAATGGTATCTCATAAGAACTTACCAGCTTTCACATTCCCTTTCCCTGATACATAGACCCTAGAGCACCTAATTAATTTCTGAAAGGGGGAGTTAGGCCTCTTTGGAAAATATTATCCCAGCTTATATCAGGATTAATAACATCCTCATTGCAGATATCTCTGCTTGAACAGGTTTATCTTGAATATTTTAAATATGAAAGCAAGCTGCTCTCTTGCTCCACTTTAGAGACAACTGAGATCTTACAAAAATAGGTACTAATATATTTTTTCCACCATTTAAGCAGGATAGAATGCCACAGTTTTAGTTCAATGTGGAAGCAGAGTCATGCGTTTAGTAAAACTGCCATTAAAACGCATTTGAACGACAATTCTTTGGTTCATTGCCAAAGCCTGTATGTGTGTGTAATGCTGGCTTAGACACCAGTGTCTTCCTCGTGGGCGTGATGAGCAAAATGGTAAGTTGCATTTCTTTTTATTTACTTTCCTTTCCATCAATCTATTAGAAGCTCAGAGATTCTGAACTATGGTTTCTGGATGTACTTTTTCATTAGCGACTTCCCGTCCTAACTTCAAAGCCCATCTTCCTAGCAAGCATTAGAGCATTACCAGGTACACCACAGGGTGAAGAATAAAGCCAGTCCTGTTCACAGCTTAAGCAATTTCCCATAGCCAGTCCAGCAAACCTCACATGCTTGGAAGGGAACAATTGTTTGTGAGCTTCCGATGGCTGACAGTTTTCCTATCACGTGTAAATATGCATCATACTAAGTCACTTTAAAAATCTGTATATAACTTATTTTAACTCAATATATTTACCATTTTTCTTTTTTTCCACCACAGTGATGTGAATTACTTGTTTTGTTACAAAATATGCTGTTTCTCATAAGAAGTCAGTGGTTTATAGATAAAAAGAAAATACAAAATTACACAAAATCTAATAAAATCTGACAGACTTAAAAATACAACAGGTTTGTTAACTATTCCTTTCCTGTGCTAATGGAGGCTCTGCCATTAAAGGATATTAACAGGACATGCATTTAATGCATGAATTTAAACATGCTGTTCCTCTAATCAATTGCTCAGTGGTAGGTGATGACTATCTTATCCAATTAGAACAGTGGCAAGTAAATAATTATTGGATTTTCAAGGGGGAAAAAAAAGCCTTAGTAAATTCAAGCTAATTCAAACTTCAAGCAAATTCAAGCTTAAAACTTAAGGTTTTCTAAAAAGTCATAGTATTTTTGAGATTACAGCAATTCTTTCACTCACACATCCCCTGTTCACTCACTAGTGATTGACTGCAGAGCAGAAAAGACTGACAATATATGGATTGGATGAATATATGCAAAACAAAGAAGAATAACAAGGATTCATTTGCAATACAGACTTCTAACATATGAAGGCATTATTTGACAAGCACATTCATATGTTAATTCTTTATTTTGGTTTGTTTTCAAGGGGTTGATATTACAACATATGCATTCATATGGTTGAGCTTCTTTTGATACATGGCATGGACAAAGAAGTCCATAAATATATATTAATATGCATGTGTAATGAATTAATATATGCCAGTGTAAGGTCATTTATATGCTGTGAAATATTAATTAAATATATTTATTGGAAAAATTCTATTAAGAAACCAAAATGTATTCTTGGGTGACTAAGCATTTGTAGAAATAAAATTTTCAGTTGTGAAAGCACTAGTATAACAAGGTCATTAAATCATGTCGGGATACATATTTTGTGAGCTTTTAATGCAGGGTAATATTCGGTTTCTGGTTTTGTTTCTTTGCTATCCCTTGTTTTTAATTCTACTCTTATCTAGCAGATCTGTAGTAGCAAACCCTTTTTTTCTCTGCCTGCAACTTTCTAATTACTGCTGATCCTTGCTGCCTTGTCATCAAAACTGATATTTCTGTTGAGACAGATGAAACAAGGGATTATCTTCCTGCCATTGGCTTTTTTTTTTTTTTTTTTTAATGAACAGATCTAGGTAACACAAGGAGAAAAAAATCCTTCCTTTATTTGCCAAGTAGCTTATTTCTATTTCAACGGGAAGCCAGCAGACATTTTATAATCAGGAAATGTACTTTCTGTGGGGAGTATTCATCAGAACCTATTAAAAAAAATGCCCTTCTGCATTGCACATCAAGTTGCATAGCAACAGACTTTAACAGCCCCCCAAAAAAATTTTAAATTAAAACCCACATCATTAGCTAATTGCACAAAGTCTCAACAGTAAAGATAGATTGTAAAGTACTAAGACCCAAATTCATTCAGTGACTCAAGAAGTAACTGGTTCAGAGTGTGAAGCTTGAAGGACACTTCCAGCACCAGCAGTTTTATGATATTAGTCTTTCTCTTCCTTACCTTTCTCATAAGGGAGACAAAGAATATTCCTTCAGGCAGTGTGGTACATTATTTACAATCATAGTCTTTGTTAGAGGGATTGATTGCTAGTGTTTCATTTCACCAGTAAAATTCAATATATTTTAATTGGACAACCCCAGAATCTGCCTTCAGAAGCTGCTTAAAAATTATCAAATAAATACATAAACACTTCTGTTAATAAATTAAATTCTCTACTCCTCACAAGAGATTAAAAAACCCTCTTTTGTTTGCTATGCCCCAAACCCATTTTTCTCTTAAACCCTGACCTTTTGCCTTAGAACTTCTGAATCCGAGCCAAATAGTAACAATTTTTTTCAGGAAAGCAAGAGAAATACAACATAATAACCTTGCAATTTCCACAGTCTCAGCTAACCTAACCCTTGAAAAATGCTGCACTGAAGTGAATAAAGCAGATTGTGAAAAATATTGCCATTCGACATAGTGCTGGTTATATTCCTATAGTCAAAATGGCCATTGCACCAGAAGGTTGACCCAGATGAGGGTAAAATAACAGCAAAAAAAATAAAATCCAAACCAAACACATTTATTTTACTTTGAAATTTAAGAGCTTTTCCAACAGTTGAAGCTTGTCTCATTCACACTTGCTTTCTAGAGTAATAACATTTTCATTAAAACGTAGTTTGCCAGACCTTAAATAAGTGCTACAAGTGCTTTTACTGAAAGTATAAGGATTAATCCTTTTTGCTATTACTTTCAATATTCCTTTTTAAAAAGCCACCCATACATGACATTTATAAATGTGTGTACACTATGTATTAATTCAAATTAAGCCCTGCAGTGAATAATGTTAAGGCCCTTGAATTAAGCTATTTAATTTCTTTCCTCCTCTAATTGCTGAGACTATTATTTAATGTCTCTTGTTTTTCTCTCTATTAATCTGTTTGCTTTACTAAATTGCATTCAGTTTTTCAACTCACAAATTGTACAAATGAGAGGGAAAGTAAAGGTTTTAAACAAAGGAGTAATGCATTTATTTGGAAGAAGAAGTAAAAGGTGGCTGAGGAAACATCCAAATTATAGGGTACTTGTCACAAGTAGCCATCTATAAATTACAGGAGAGCTGGAAAGGGTCAGTGAGGTGAGAGGACTGTTAATAACGTGAAGAAAGATAACCAGGGACCTGAGCTACACATGTAGCTCCAGCAGGTGGTGGAGCCCACTGCCCGGGGCTGCACAGGACAACAGCTCCAGCGAGGCTTGAAGTTGCTGAGTCCAGCCCAGGCGGTGGACTGGAGCTGACAGAGAAGAACAGCTAAAGCCGAAAAGACAGAATACTGCGCTTAACATTTTAATTTTAAGCACAATTGTGTCACCAGGCCTTTCATATGCTATTGCAACTAATGGCTATGAACAGTCGCTGTGACAGAGAAAGCTCTAAAAAGCTTCTCCCTCTCGGTGTTATCTGCCCAGGTCATTCAATTTGTGAATTATTGCTTGCATTTAACATACAGTGGTGGGTTTTTTCCTCTTCTTTTCCTTTCTCTTGAAGGAAAGAAGCAGCGCAGAAAGGTTATGTGGAATAAAGACATAGTTCCTGTTCATTCAGAAGCTTTCTGGTGTGGCTCCAATGCTGTTGATACCACGTTGTATCAGCCTGTGTCAGAAAACTCAGCCCACTGCTGACAGGGACTGCAGAGACCCATGTATGCTTCAAATAAGACAGGTAGCTCTTCCAAAACAGGGATAAATTATTGTGCCTGTAAGTTGGCCTAGGACGTGTTGCCTTACGTTTGACTCCACACCTGCCTGAAAGACTCATCTCCTGCGGAAGTGCAGCAGGAAAGGTTTGTTCCTACGGCCCTCATAAGTTTGTAAGACTTTCCCATGACAATGACAATTGTTATAAAATTACAATTTTTTGTAAAAAGCCAAGAAAACAATAATTAAATCAATTAAGCCTTATTTTACTATAATACCAATGGCTTTAATGTAGTCTGCAAAGACCAGTTTCAGTATCCTTTTAAGTCTGTACACAAGGAACATGCACATTGTTCCTGATGTGACTAAAATATTCTGTGCAATAAGTAGGTAAAATAATTGTATCATTTCTGTAAATTAGTTCTGTGTTCTGGAATGAGCTATGCTGTCGCAGAGAGGCTTGCATTATTTTCTGTATTCACAGTTTCCCTTCACACTGATAATTGGGTACACAGCCACTTCCACAATATTTTTCCCATCAGCTCGGAAAGCACCTTATGTTTTTCCCATTACATCAGTCAGCATGGACATATAGTGTGAAGGGCAACAGAAATAACACTGGTCCCTGCTTTGAATCGCAATAGGTATGTGTGCTTTAATAGAATCTGACTTCCTTAGGAGAAATCAGCACTGCTCATGGTCTGAGCCAAAATACTGCACAAAATGGCCTTTTTTGGGTCTTTAATGTTATGCCAATTACTGTCATTCTAGGGGGTATAAAAACTCACAAAAACTATAGTCTTGATTTTGGATCCTCTCCACAAATTATAATCTCACCTGTAAGTTTTTGACTGATTTTCATCAGTCTGCTATTTTAAAATGGACAGACACACACTTTCTGTCAGCAAATGGTAGAATATGAATAGTACACAAGCTCTTTGCCACAACTGTTTTCTCTGCTGTCAATCACGCAGAACTTACTTGTGTACATTTTCTTAATACTGAGCTGATTATTGTACCTGCACAACTTTAGGGAGCATAGAAAGGAAGGAAAAAATAAAATCCTTTTTTCTTTCCACTAAAATAAATAGGGCTTTCTTTTTTTTAAAATTAGTGCTGTGCTCCAGGGTTATACATCCTTTGCTGTACTTCCACAAGACGTTGACCACAGTACCATTGACAAAATCACACAAGCACATTTCAACAGCTAGAGAAAAGATTTTGGATGCTTTTCTACTTTTCTTACCACAGTGGTGTTAAGAAGACTGGACCCACTGATGGACTTTGCCCCACAGAGATTTTAAACAACTTGGCAATTTGACTTTTTGTTAGTTTATTTTGGCTTGTTTGGAGGTTTTTTTTCTTTTCTTAAAAAGCACAGACTGTAATGCAGCGACTTCTTTCGGTCTGCAAGGTCCAGCATATTTATATTTCTGTCAACAGTGTGCACCAAGCTGGGTAGCCTAGTAAAATCATATTAACACACCTTTCCATCAGGGGTTGCTTTCGAATGCAAACAGATGGTATTTTTCCTGGCACCAAAAAGACTGTCTCTGGGGATCAACTGTGTGGGCATTTTGGTCCTCCTCATCTGATTCGGTCGTAACGACACATTTGTGCTCCCATATAGACATGATATTAAAGCCCACCCTCTTCAGGTGGGCTATGTTTTGTTGTGTCATGTAAACACCCAAAGCCACCTTGCCCCTGCCAGAGGGTTCCCATCTTATTTGTGGTGACATCCGATATAGCCATAGGAAATGCACCAGTTACATTTGAAAGCTCTCAGCAATCCGTCACCGACTGCACAGCCATCCAAAAAGCAGGTCTCTGCTTGGGATTCAACATCTTGTAACGTGCTAATAAGCCATTGAACAGAGGCGGTCAAATACCCCTGCTTCCTCTGGTGGCAGCCATTGGGGTGAGAGAAGATGCTACCATGTTAGGATTAAGGATTATAAAGAGGTGTATCTCCGCAAACATATGCCAGGCAGCAATGTACTGAAAAGGATCTGTATGGATTATTGACCTTTACATCGTCATCACTCTCCTCCACATGGACTGTGTGACAAATTACCACCACCATCTCATTTCTGTATGAACTCAGTGTCTCCCTCAAAATTTTCACATGTTGTTCTCAATAATAACAAAGTTCTTTTGCAGGTCAAAAACGGGCTCACAATTAGTTGTGTGCCAGACCAAAAATTGCTTTTTCTCCCTGAGAACCATGCTGTCCACCCTAAAATATTCACATGCGGGACAGAGTTCTGCTTTTTAGTGGTGTTCAAAATAGTGAAAATAATCATCTCTGAAGTATGAGCTATGCAGTGGGGAACGGGGACATAGTGCAATCTGTTACTTGGTCTCTCTCCAAGCAGTGTATTACTTTCAAAGGTTTCCTGTTTGCATAACTCTCGGCAGACCTCAGCTTTGCTTTAAAGAGGTACGCTGGTTGCCTCTTGTTTGAGCTATGATCTTCTCTATATTCTTCAGAGATTGTAGTTATATACTAATCTTGTAATCGGAATCAATCTTTTACAAGCAGAAGACTACATTTACATGCAAAAGCTTTTGTTTTAGAGCTTTACTCACTGAGGTCTTAAAAGTGATAATGACTTCAAACCTTTTTCCACACATTTGTTATTCACTTCATGAATTTTCCTCTGGAACATCCTCTGTGGTCCCTGACAAAGTACAAGATAGTGACTCTGATGGCCACTAATCTGAAAGTGTAATTGTTTCTTAGATTTTTGTTTTGTTCAGTTCTTTTTTTTTTTTTTCTCTCCTATACATGGCTGGTAAAGTTTTAGCTGGAATCAGTGTGATTATAGAAAAGAAAAATCCAGTCCACTGTAACTAAAGTGTGCTGTGCTTGCAAAAAAATCCCCCAACCTTATGAAATAAAGTTAGAAACTGGTTGAATGGTTGAACTAGAGCTACACTAATGTCTTTAAACTCAGTTAATTCATTTCAGCAAAACTCATTCACTGACTGAGTTTATCAGAGTGGCAGAAAAGGGCTTTAATACTGTTGACTTCAGGTAAGAGAACGTACAATGAGATTCTTTAAATTAGTTGAATGTGTTTGGACAGTTAATATCTCAAAAAGTCTATTATCTGTATTGACTATAACGCTATAGAATGTTATAAAATTAATTATATTCTTCATAGCTTAACAATGATTGCCTCATTTAGAAATATAATTACCTATCATTGAGGTTTTCAGCCAGAAGGGTTTTTTTTAGCAGGGTATAACAACTTGGTTTGCCAGGCTTCATTTAAATCCCTTGCCTCCTCCTTCTCCTTGTAAAAGTTTGATATTTTAGGTAGGTTTTTGTTGGTTTTTTTTTTTATACCAAAGTTTTATTCCAGGTATTTAATGTCATTATACACAAAGGACAGATTGACACTAAAATAGCAGCCTTCCTAATAAAACAAGAAATCACCAAATGACAGCATGTTATGGGGCTCTCTGTAATATGGTGGGATAGTGTGAGCAGTGTCCTCCTCCTCAAGATTTAAAAGCAGGAGAAATTATTATTCAGGAACAAAAATTATGATCTATCCCCTAAAAGGGTCATTCAAAGAGACAGAAATGATAAAATTAAAAACCAGAAGATATTTTCCATGTTTTCCCAAGAAAACTGTTTCAAGGATTTTTGTTCTAGTTTAAAATTATTTTTGAGAAATACAACTATCGTTCCCACAGACACATCAAAACCAAACCCACCATGTTTATCCTGATATAAACCATAATTTCTATGTGCAATTACAATGCATTGGGAGAGAAAATAGTTGCTAAACATTGTCAAGAGTAATTAGATGGCATCCATCTTTTGTAGACTAGTCAATTATCCAAATCAAGGCAACCCTGCCATCTTGCTCACAGGTTCATCCTTCCTCATCCAGTGAAGCAACAAGGAGTTGAGAAATATTGAAGAAAGGCAGAGAATACATTTTGTCACTATTATTTTTCCTGTAGACACTATTCTTTCTCCTTGATAGTATCAGAGATCATCATTCTCCAGAGCTATTAATCTGGCATGTGTATTGACATCGTGTGATTGTGAAAGATGCTATTTATTTCCTGCTGCCTTACAGTTCAAATAGAAAAGAAATACTGAGATGCCCCAAACCTTAGGAAAAAATAAGAAGAGAGTAAAATGACAAAGTGTGATAATTTAAGTGCAAAGAGATCAGATCCTAATATTCGAGACATTGGTTTTGCTTAGAAACTTTGGATTTTTTTTTCAGGTTTAGCTTAAAATTAGAATTTGAATCTTTGGATTGAAGCCAATTTAGTAAGCAAGATTCTGCTCTGTACCAAAATATTTTTTGATAAAATTCACCACTAAAATCTGATGAATCAGTAAAGCACATACAATGACTGTAATGCTTCCACAGCTTTGCATGCCCTCTCATGCATGTAGGTGATTATGTAAAACACATCTATAAAATGAACACAGGCTGATTATTACACAGACACAGTATGTCAAACTAAACAGCATAAATGTTTGTCTCAGATTAGGCCTTTTTACCATAACCCCTTAAATCCATTATAAATATGACACTGTATAAAAATAAAACATTATATACATTGCAGATAACTTTCACAACTACAGTGTCTAAACATGCACTTACACTGAATGTCTTAATGCACGAACTGTAACACCTGTAGAACACTTTAGCTGATTGTTTGTGAAATTTTATTTCAATTCCAGGAACACCTCAGTTCAGTAAAGTATCAGCATTATTCAAAAACAAGTGCTCTTTAACCATGTAATTGTATGCACATGGTAAAATATATAGTATGTAATTTAGAAATACATGAATGCCTGATGGATCTTGACAATTGTGAACATGAAAAACAAATTTTGCTTGACCTTTTTGCATATTCTTGAGTTACTATAGGCTGTCCTTTGGAAGATTTTTTATTGTGCATTCAAACACATCAGGACCTCAGCAAGCAAAACCTGATGGCCATTATAGTCTGACATAAAGAACAAGCTGCTGTATCTACGTGCAGAAATTAAGATTTATTAAGCATTGTGGGGCAAAAACCCCCCCCCCCCCCCCCCCCGCCCCCCCCCCCCCCCCCCCCTCCACCCAAAACTGAGGTTTCCGAACTGCAGAACAGTTTCCAAACTATGGGTGTTGTGATTAACTCAATACAGGTAACAAAAAACATTTTGAAAGTCTCAAACACTCTCCAAGGGCTTCTCAATGAAATCATCAGGTATGGAGTACGCCTGTTTTATGATTGTGGTCATATAGTTTTATCAACCTCTAATGATATTATGAGCTTACTCAATATGAGGAGATCATGGAACAGGTCCTCCTAGCTGTGCTAAGGCACATGGAGGACAGGGAGGTGGTTTGAGACAGCCAGAATGGCTTCACCAAGGGCAAGTCTTGCCTCACTAATCTAAGAGCTAGGGATGTCGTCTATGTAGACTTCTGTAAGGCCTTTGACACACTCCCTCACAACATCCTTCTCTCTAAATTGGAGAGATATGGATTTGATGGATGGACTATTCAGTGGGTAAGGAATAAGTTGGATGGTCACATCCAAAGAGTAGTGGTCAATGGCTCAATGTCTGAATGGAGTTCAGTGATGACTGGTGTCCCTCATGGGTCCATACTGGGACCAGTGGTGTTTAATATCTTCATCAATGACACAGACAGTGGGATCGAGTGCACCCTCAGCCAGTTTGTAGACAACACCAAGTTGAGTTGTGCAGCTGGCGTGCCTGAGGAATGGGATGCTATCCAGAGGGACCTGAACAAGCTTGAGAAGTGGGCCCATGTGAAGTTCATGAGGTTCAACAAGGCCAAGTGCAAGGTCCTAAACCTGGGCAGG
>JAVJGI010000032.1:3075542-3087405 GCA_035590275.1 Ibycter americanus
CCCCCCCCCCCCCCCCCCCCCCCCCCCCCCCCCCCCCCCCCCCCCCCCCCCCCCCCCCCCCCCCCCCCCCCCAACAACAAACCAACAAAAAAAACCCCAAAACCCAGAAACTAGTTGTTGAATGTTGTCAAAACTCAACTGAACTCCCTGGAACAATGGAGATTTAGCATGAATTAAGGGAATGACCAACTTTATCCTGAACTGCCACTGTCCATCTGAACATTTCTTTCAATAAGATTCATGAAGTGTGTGTAAAGTGTCTGCAATAGGAGTAATTAGTCTTCCCTGTCAAAATTACGGGGACTGTAAACTTGTCAGCTATGATTAGAGGGATATTTTTTAGAGATGAAATCACTTTTGGAAATACATGTGCCCACATGCATTTTGGTAAGACTAACTGATCAAAGGGTAACTCTTCTAGAAATGCCTACAGTGCATTTCAGTAGGACTTCAGCTCCTGTGTCAGTTTTGAAATGAGGACAGTGACTGCAAAGTTAAACGGGCACTTTTGAGCTTTAACAAAGACCTTGTTTTATACCTCATTCAAAAGCTAATGGTTCTAAACACACAGTCCTCTTGTGAACAGTTCAAGGTGTGGGGTGCAACCGTGCTTGTAGGTGTTGGCATTTGATTTGTGTGGGAGGGTAGCTCTGTTCAGTCCCTGTCAGCCTGCTGGATCCCAGATCTGTCATTCTTAAAGATACGGTGCCTATTTTGGGGTTTGGATGGGATCTATAATTATTGCAGGTTTTGGCATCTGTAATGACTGTAGTGTTGGCATCTCTGATTACCGCAGTGCCAGGATCTCTATTGTCCTTCTTAACAGTCCTTGTTATTTCAGCCAGAGAAGGTGCAGCTGGATTCAGTATAACTCTGGCTTTCTGGTAAATCATTCACTGCTAGCACCCAGCTAATAGAATAACATTTTCCTCTTTTGAGAAGTTTGAGACAGAGGGTAAACTGTGGTTTAAAAATCAAATTATATGTTTCATACAAACGTTACTATATTGTTATACTATTTATCCACTCTAGCTGAATATAAATAAAAATGTTAGTAAAACAATTTGGGCTTTGTGTTTTTATTGCTTTTGTCCCCTTTCTTCTCACAAAACCCCTGGAGATTTTTCACATCAGACTGTATTTGAAGTGGTATATCTAAGGGATCATTTTTCAGAGAAGATCATGCCAACTCATACATGTAGCCAGGCAATTGTACACTGTAAATGGTGAAGCTAAAGCTCAGAGCTAGCTGCTGTACAGAGAAAAATTA
Organism: Ibycter americanus; assembly: GCA_035590275.1. Classification (NCBI taxonomy): domain Eukaryota; kingdom Metazoa; phylum Chordata; class Aves; order Falconiformes; family Falconidae; genus Ibycter; species Ibycter americanus. The sequence goes on from JAVJGI010000032.1 coordinate 3,076,813, forward strand.
ACTTTTATCTAAATATAGAATTGCATCTCTGCCATTTTAAGGAAAGCCCAACCAACAAAGAAAACCCAAACCAAAGCAGGAGCATTGGCTTTTCCTCTTTCAATTTCACACCAGTTTTACACTTGTGGTTAGTTCAGCAGCTCTGTGAAGTCAACTTCAAGCCTAATGATTTCACTCAAGACACCTTTGATAGACTTTGTTACTGCATGCAATAATCATTCCATGGGAAGGGATATCTGGGGAAGAAAATCTATGGTTAATTTACAGCATTTTTGCTTTCCTTCTTCAGGAAGAGGATCAGGAGATCCCAAGGATAGAATCACGATTTCTTTTTCCCTGTTTATTGCAATTAATTGCTAGCTTTGCCCTGAATTTGGTGAATATCTGGACGTCCATATCATTCAGCCATAGCTAATCCCAAAGAGACATTCTGTTTCACTACTGAAAGCTTTCAGTCCTCCTTTTCCCCAGGTTAATGTGTCTTTCCCCTAAGTATATCTACACTCCTGCACTGTGCTCGCATTTCTGCTGAAGCACGTACCTCTTGCTCTATGCTCACTTAGCCACTCCAGAAAAACTATTATCTCCATGGGCAAAGCAGACCGGCCCAGGCAAAGTATCCCCTCACAAGACTGTGGTTTGAGCATAAAACAGGCCAAGGTTAATTTTCACCATACAATAGCTGTAGATTGCAACTAAGTCAACTTTTGTCCATGTACAATGTTTATTTTTATTTTAGCCTATATATTTGTTCCCATAGCTCAGAAGCACATGGAAACGCATCTAGAGATCCAGCCTATTCTCTAAATGGGGACAATATCATTCTCTTTTCCAGTTCTGGAAAAAAATTGTTTAAAAATAGTGCATATGTACACGCTTCCTCTGAGGTTGCCTACTAGGGTAGGTTTTTTTACTCCTAAATCATGAGGTTTAGGCCCTGGACACAGTTATGAAGCACAGTAATGACCTCCTTCAACCCTGTAAATCCCACTAACAGCACTACTGTCTTTTCTGCATGACTGGGGCTTTTAAAACAATAATTTATATTTAATGCAGCATATTGTATTTCATTGATTTGCTTCCATTTTTCTTTTGACTCCCAATTTTTCTACCTGAAACAAATTTTGTGTTAACGTACCATCTAAGTTTTAATTTCATTTTTATTTCATCATTTCACTGCTGTGGTGGAAAAAAACCCCATGCTTGCATTTGTTTTGTTACCCAGTAAAGATGATTGTGCCATGTGCTGTAAAAGCATAGGATTTTACATTCAAGTTGTCACATCCATAACATCCAGCTGTCAGGATGCTAAATATTTGTAAGTAGAAATTGCAAATATGCTGAATTAAAACAAAACAAAACAAAACCACACTTTGTTTGATTTGGCCTTATCTGTCAACCGAGACAAAACAAAAAGCGCTGCGAGCAAGTCTTGCTGTTGGTTGTGGTGAGCTCTTAACAGTATAGGGCTTTTTTCAAGAAGGTCAGCAATCATTTCAAGACCATGTTGAACCATGGGATTTGGGGTCTCACAGTGTATATGAAAGGCTCTGAAGGTGCAGGGAACCAGCGTTGGATGGCCATAGTGTGTAAGCAATCACTGCTACAATGTTGTCTCCAGCCTGCATCCTCATGGGCACAGAAATGGTGCAGGATACGGCTACAACAGCAGGAAATAGAAGACTTGTTCTCTTGACAAGGGTATCTGGCACTTGACATTTTCTTTTCTCCCCACAGAAATCTAGATATAGGAGATTAAAAAGTTAGCTTGTATAATATAGTGGGGGGTGGGGGGGTGGGACACGGACACACGACATATGGGGGAAAGTGGAGATGGGTTTTTGTCTTGCTGTCTCAATGGACATTTTCATGTTGTTTAGAACGACGCGTACTCCTCTACACTAGTGGGCAGAAAAACAGAGTGATTCTTTACCTGTTATCTCTGCTTTATAAAGCAGTGTCCTATATATCTTTCCTGACTTGTACAGAGAGAAATCTCATTTGAGATAGAAATATTAATTACTTCCCAGATTTTCATGTTTCTTTGCAATAGAAGGCAGGAACATAATCTTAATTAGTGCAATCTTACAAAAACAGAGGAAATGTAAATAAGACACAGAATGAGTGTTAGACTATTGGAAGCTCTTACACGTGCTCTCTCACTGAAGGCACACTTTCAAAACAGAAACCAACAGCATAAAATACTTTCATAAAAACGATCACTCTGCTTTATGCTCTCTGAAAAAGCACACATATCTTTTATAACATCTTTTCCATCACTGTTTTGAGTGTTTATTTCTTAATTCAGAAATACAAAATGACAAATACTTGTGAGCATTATACAGTGTAGCAAATCCTGTTTTATACGTGCCCTTACGAAGTATTATGTTTTCTAACTTTCTTCACATTTGAAGTAAACATGAAAAGGATAGATTTCTCCACAGGGAAGAACCAGAATGATCAAAACTTTTCATTTAGACAAAATTAAAATTCTGATTTAAAATGCTCATGATATCAAAGAGTTTCAAAGCAAAAATTGTTTTAACAGGAAAAAAACCACAAGCACAAGCCATATGAAATACCATTCAACACTGTTAAATTTTGGGGGTTTAGTCCTTTATTACTTCCAAAATTACGGTTTGCTAATTGAAATCCCACCAAAAACAAAGAGAAAGTGAACTTAGCCTCACAGCTAATATTACAAATGAGCTGATCTGTAACAATCTTTGTAGGTAAACTGAACAAAGCTACTTGCTGAGGGCTGTATGTGAAAACTCCACTAGATTTCATAACCCTGCATGAAAAGAGACCCATAGCAGAACAGAGACAGCTTCTAAGCCATTAAGCCTTTTTTCCCCTGTACTTGTCCTTTGTTTTTCACCTCTGCATTTTGTTGGACAAATACTTTATTTTCTTTTTATTGCAACAGTATACACAATAATAGATTGATAACTTCGGTCTCTATATTATTAAAGGGTGGGTCATGTTGCAATGCATGTTCAGAAATGATGGCAAGAGTTGGAATTTTCAGTCATTTTTCCATACTCTATGTAACACTTAGGACCCCTTAAGACATTTTAAGTCCCTCTGCACAATGTTTTGCTAGCCTTTTGGTTTTTTTAATGCAGCCTTTTCATCCCATATCTGGTACTATACCCTGCTTATTATGTGCCATTTTCATCTGCCAAAATTGCTCCAGCTGTTTCATTTCAGATTGTACCCAGAGCCATGCCTATGAGATAAATTAATTGCCTGCCCTTTACAAATACAAAAAGACTTCTCTCCCCCAGTCTCTGGTTTTGTTCTCAGACAGAGGTATTAACCCTCCCACAGAAAATATAACCTCCATCACTGAGGTGGAATACAAACGAGCAATTAACCAAAGCCATATACTTTTAGCACTGGTTTTTTACCACCTGATTCTGTAATGGGGCTTTGACTTGATGATATATACATCTTTACCCTGTACAGAGCAGAATTTTAAACTGACTTGTAACAACTGGGAACAATATGAGAGCTTTCTCAGAAAGTAAATGACAGAGAAAACTACATGTCACTACCTGGAAGGCCATTAATGTCTGTCAGAAAAAGAAAGGTTATTTAATGCCAGAGGAATTGATACTGTACTTAGGCCAGCCCTAATGCTTATCCCACTGGTGAGATAACCTTCTATTCTGTGAATTAATTTATGAATCATTTTTGAAGCTGGAAAACTTCTCCAATTACTGTTAGTAGCTGGGCACCAGCAAACAGTCTCTCATTTGAGAAGTTGCCTAGGAAGAGAAAAGTTGGGTAATTCTGGGTTGCTGTTGGCTTTCAATTTTGTTTTTCTTATATGCCATATAAAAACACATTTTAATGTATTTTGGCTTTCTAGTGTTTCCTGAGGTATCACAGACACCACTAAGAAAAGAACTTGATCCATCTCCTGTGGACATTAGATGTCACACGCTCAGATGCCTACTGCGTATATTTCGATCATATCATTATCAAGGCGCTGAGAAGTGAACACTCCAAAATTTTCACCCTAATTCTCACTGCTAGGTGCGCCCATGCACAGTGCTGAGCATGATGCAAAATTAAAAACTAAGATTACACTTGAAGACAAGGCTGTGTTAAACAACCAATATCTGACTGGCAATATCAGACTATTTCAGAGCTGCAAAGTGCTCCTGTGGTGGACTCAGCAATAACAGTAAAGCTCCATTAGTATCCTGTACAGAATATCAATACTTTAAAAGTGAAATATTCTGCCTGAGGCTGGTGTAACTGAATTTGCGCTGAAGCCAGCCACCAACCTGGCAGTGTCAGAGAGTCACAGCTCTTCACACCTCTGACTAACTGAACCTGTGCCAAAGAAATTCTGCATTGTAACTGCATGCTCAGTAAAGAGAAGCAATAGCATTCTTGGCACACTACCATGACTAAAATGCACGTTCAGTAGCCAACATGTAGAAATAAAAAGAGGAGAAGATAAGTCTGCTAGCAACAGAACTGGTTTTGGTATTTAAATCTTTTTCAAAGATTACTGAAGGCAACAGGAGTTTGCCCCATCATAATCTAGGTGTACCAATACAAATCATACTCGGTTGAAATTACTTCTGTTTGTATCAGGCTTTAATGTGTGTTAGTGGAAACTATTAAATCTAAGATGCTGTCTTTTCCTTCCTTTATATGCCCACCTGGGAAATATGGAGGATGTAAAACTCTGCTAAGATCAACTTTCCTTGGCAGAAACATTTTTATTATCCCTCTATTTCTTAATACCCAGCACAAATGTTGAGGAAAACTAGTTCCACATAAAGAAACTAATTTGCCTTCTCATTTTTATATTCACAGGGATTGCATTTCAGCAGTCAGAAGAAAGTAAGGGAATATTAAAATCTTTAGATAACTGTCAACAATTATGTGAGCCTTGAAATATGGCCTATAAAGGGAGGAGGTCTCTCATGCTGCATTGTTTGTGACTGTCCAAACAGCAATAGGCAGGTATAATGCCTTAGTCTAGATTTTCTTACCAGTATGCACATGATCAAAATTCAACAGAAAACCACTGTAGCATATTAGATACCACTAGTATCAATTAAGGACAATTAGCAGCGCCACTATGCATATGAGTGAGACAGATTACTGTGGCACCAGAGACAAAACAGATTCAGAACAGGAAACAGAATATGGCTTTAACATCCTTAAGTGTTGCTTATGGCAATTCATAAATGTTTTGCACTGTGTTTATTTGAAATTTATGATGTTCTGAAGCAAACACTGGAACTTGCCAAAAAGATAAAACAAAGTACTGAGAAAGAAAAAAAAGAACTATACTAGCAAATATAGGCAACGATCTTTCTGCTTAATCAGGTTATTATAAAATCTACCTTTCCAGAAAACAGATGAGAGCTGATTGCAGCTATCAAAGCTAAAACACAGCTGTCTCTTTCCTACTTGTTTGGTACAGAATAGAAAGCCACGTAAAATTTCTTTGATAGGGAATTCAAATACACTATTTAAAGGCATTTTCTTTTAGCAGTGAGAACTTTAAAGTCAGGTTGAGGTGAGGGTTCAGATTTACATCAGGATTAGAAAAAATTAAGATTCAAGAAGAGAATTTCTTGCTATATATTTTGGGGTTTACTAGCTGGAAAGAGCATTTCCTCTTGCTCACACTCTGTTTAGGGTTATTGCTAAGGTTTGAGTTAGGGACAAGAAAACTAAAGGATCAAGGGCTGAGTTTACTTCAGTATGTCAATAGTTTGAAGGCTGAGGAACAGATTGGGTGTTACCTGGATCTGAAACTGAATAGGTGATTTAAAAGAAGGAGCTGTCTCCCATAGCAACTGTTAAGATTTTAGGTTGTATGTGTTGCTCATGATAAAAAAAGCAAAGGTTCCACAAAGGATCTTCATGTTCCATGTCAAGAGAGTTGTGACAATTTGGAAGAAAGCCAATGTTGCTTAAGTGCAAAGACCTTCTTAGACAGAAAGTCCTTGATGCACCAAGTCAGACTTGGATGAAAGGAAAGTTCAGAAGGTAAAATTAATATTGTGTGTACCCAGTGCTGAAGAAGTAAAAGATATCATTTAGTGCCAAGGGCAATAACAGTATCAGTGGAAATGTTAGTTCCTAAGGTCAGATTTAGTCTCGGGTTAAGGCTCGGCTTAGGTTTGGGAAAAATGATGAAGAAACAGTTTGGTTCAGACTGTGTAACAGCCTGTGCAGACTGTTACAGTCCTTCCTCAGGCCCACAGACAGAAGAAGGGTCAGATGTCAAAGAAATATTTCATTTGGTGAGAAATCATTGAAATATAGCTCTACATCTACCTGGGACTGCACTCTAGTTTACCTTAGAAAAGAATTAGCACCTGCATAAAGTTTTTGGGTTATTTTCTGGAGAAGTGTACAGAATTAGAAAAAGGCTGATGCTTTTAGCTAGACCAAAAGGAAAGGAGCTGTGACCTGGGAAGACATCAGCTTGGGGTTGGGTTAGTTCTGTTATTCTGTTATATACTGTAATATAACAAGTATTAATGTAATCTAATAAGTTCAAGAGGTGAAACTGTATCAGTAAATTCAAGGGACTGCAGCTTTTGGGTTCATGTTGCACGCCGGTCCAAGACCAGAGCAAGGTTCTGCTTGTATTCTTGGGAACAGAATTAAGACTCAAAACAGAGTCAAGAGCCAAGGAACTTTATTTGCCCAACAACAGGTTTGCATATGCAAAGGAGGGAGCAAGAGGTAAAGAGAGAAAGGAAGGAAAGAATGAAAGAGTTCACAGCAATATCTACCACCCCAGAGCTGTGGTGTCCCGACAGTCCGACTCGTTTCCAGGTTTTGTGGGGGAATGTTCTGTCCAATGTTGGTTGGTTGCGTTCTTTTATAGGGTTGTCACAGCTGTTCTGCTTAATCACACCTTCCACCCAGCGGTGGTGTGCGTGCCCAATACTGTCAGATGGTCCTCAGAGGTCTCCAGGCCCCCTGATCCCCCCGACCCCAGGTCTGGATGCATGCACAAGGGTTTGGTTAAGTTTCTCAGGATTAGCTCCCCTCATTGCTCCATGGTGTCAGTTGTTGGGTTTCCTGCCTTAACAATGTTGAGATAAACCTCTGCTGTGGCAGTGGTGCTGGCTTCCTGCCTTAACGATGTTGAGATAAACATTTGCTGGGGTCATGGTGTTGGTTTCCTGCCACAGCAATGTTGGGACAAATATCTGCTGTGGCAATAGTGGTTCTCACCAACGCAGTCTCTTACAGTTCAACAGTGCCGTCTAACTCTGAGGATGGGTACAAATTTACACTGAAAGATGACAGCCTGGGATCAGATTGTCTTAAGGAAATTCACCTGGAGTTCAAAATGCAAGAAAAGCTTTGCAAGAGTGTGATGCTGTGAAATAAGATCTTTACATGTGTCATTCTGGGCAGAAGTTGCCTGTTCCTTTCTGGGAAGAAAGTAAATTGCCCCAGCTTAGATTCTCTTCACATTTCCAGGGCTGAAAATAGGGTTAAGACATCACCTGTGCCTAAAATTGCCTTAGTCTTTTGATGGGGTGAGGAATGCTCCAGTTTTGTGCTTCTTCATGGCTTGGAAGGTAGGATTAAGGTTAGGCAAACAAGGGGTGATCAAGACAGATTTACTGCTGAATGTCAGTGAGGAAGTAAGAAGGATACCACCAGCTTCCATGGGCAGTATCTTGACTGGTTGTTTTGTCTCCTGAATTCAACTTTGACTCATGATCAGGCCCATAGCCAGCTGCCTTGTCAAGGGGGAAGACATCTGGCACAGTTTAATTCAAATCTCTGAGTATTCCACTGTGGTGTCACAATTACATTCATTGGTAAGTGTGGAAAGCTAGAGGCTCACAAAGGGAATGTACAGCTGGTTACTCCTGCTGGGCTTACAGGGTCATGAAGACAGGTGCTGTCAGTTGTTCCCAGGAGACAAAAGCTTATTTGGGGGGGTGAAGCAGTGTCCTGGGACTCTTTTATTTATTATTTTTTTAATACTGCCTAAGTGTCAATCTCTGTGAAAAATAGGCTTCTAAGCTACTGGAGCAACAATGAAGTGATTAGGAATAAATAATGTTTATTCCCCCATTACTAAATGAGTCAGAGCACTCTAGTGCTTAAGGGGGGTTTAAAATGACCTTTTGATGAGATATTAATCCTTAGTACTGTTATACCAAAATCCTGAATTCATTACTCAGTGCAAACTCCCAGAGATGACATAATTTATTCCATTTTTATTAATGTGCTTTCCAGAAGTACAAACCTTCTTTACAAAACTAAAGAAAAATATACTCAGAAACAGAATATATTTCCCCTAAACCACAAATTTAACACAGAAAATCTTACATAGACTCTGAATTACATAGTGGTGTGTGTGACTAGAACTCCAATCAAAAATAATGATCCTTTGTAAAAGTGTTCACTTGAAAGCAGATCTGAAGCCTTCAAAAAAGTAATGTTCTTGTCACATGGCAGACCAGACCCTCATATCAGCTGCTATTTCCACATCTGTACCTTTTATTCTTCTTTAATTGAATGTAAAGAAAACAATGCTAACTAAAAGTAACAACAAACTGTCATTCATGCAATTAATGGAAAGAGAGACAACGGGAGTCTCACAGAGACTCACAGAGGGTCATGGAGAGCCTCTCACATGTAGAGAGTCTCAAGCAGGAGATTAGAGTGCACAGGTTGTATATCTGACAACCGAAAGGATTACTTGTCACAAGTCTCTCTTGTCTGTGTGGACAAAGTTTGGTAATTATTGCTAGACCACGATGCCTTTCTGACAGCTCATTGTTCTCCAAGCAGTTCCTTATCTGACGACCTTTTCAGGGAGAGAGAGGTGGATTCTCCATGTGCAGCCTTTTCTGCTTCTGGCGCTTTTCACTGCTGTTGACTTTCTGTAATATGTAATTCACATCAGCCAAACACTCCCTGAGAGTGTCAGTTCTGGATGTTCCTAAGCAGTTATCTAAGCAGAGCATTAAGCTCTGTAAGTCACAAATGACTTGGCATAGATGTGAGTGGACATTAATCACATGGAAGTTTCCCAGTTAGGGTATAGTTTTATCTGGATGCGCATACGCACACACACAAACACACACATGTCTATATTTTGTCATGGTTTTGTGTGTCCAGCACACCCAACATCATTCAGTCCAGCCATTTCAATGGCAGGGCTCTTCCTATTGAGAAAATGACATTGTCATTCCACTTTTGGTCATTTTTCACAAAGGCATAAGACCTTTACCAACCATTTCCATCCCAGTCCGAAAAACAGGTATGTTCTTCTTCATCTTCCTTTGTCTGACAGGGACTCTAAAATGTATCTTGCAGAGCCAAGTGAGTCAGAATAGCCAAAAGCTTAACTTCCATTCCCAGGGAAAAATTGACTAAGTGGTCCTCAGCTGGGAACCTGTTCAAAAAATTCTGGATCCATATATTGCCTACACTTGTTTGATTCTATTGGATAGAGACCATGTCTCATCCAGCAGACATCACCACTCACTATTTTAATCTTCTTGCATTTTCCATGGCACATATATTTTACATGCATTTGTTTTAGCAACAACATGATGCATGATTTCTTCAGTTCTCACTAAAGGCCACTGTAAATCAGTGAGGTAAATTTAACATTTTGACATGTCCGTTTGGGCCATTCTCATTTCATTCCATAGACAGTTCAAGCCTTCTGCATCATCAGCCTGTTCTTCAACTGAAGAGAGTAAAGCCCCTGTCAGTTCTCCATTTCATAATTGAAGATCTCTCCACATCAGATTCACAAGCATAACAGTCTTGTAGAAAGGTCTCATTCAGCATATCTGTTTGGCAGGCTTGGAGCTTTCCTACAAGCCCTCACATATAGTTAATTTGCAGCACTGCTGTCTCAGGAATAGATTGTAGAGAAAGCAGTGGTTGAGTGTCCTCTCACTTCCCAACACTCTACATGGATAATACCATATTTTCTGCCACAATGCTGCTGTGCCCACACTTGATGAAAGGGAGTGATGAAGAGATACAACATCCATCCCATGCTCTTCTCGTATGTCTGGAAGGCAAAGTCAGGGTTCATTCCTCATTTGCACTGTAATCTGAAAAGTGTATAATCTGCGGGTTGACCTCTGGATGAATGACAGGCCTCACTCACTCTTTTCTGTCAAAGCCCAGAAAACTAGTGACAATTTCACCCTACATTAAAAAGGCTGCGGATAGGATAATTACCTCATAGAAGCCATAATTAATCTTCCTAGGTGTCCTCCAAAAGCAGTGGTAAGACATGTGCCTACAGAATCTGGGTCACAACGCTGTCTCAAGCACTTGTCCACAACAGACAGTGCTTCACTGTTAACACTCTCTGATGTAACTTTGGCCCATGACAGACAGCACCATCCCGGACACCAGCAAGGTTTTGTTCAATGGCAACAGCACATGTGCTGGTTTAAAAGTAAATCGGCCCAAGAGATGAGCCCAACTCAAAAGAGTTTAGAAGTCAGAACTAGAATTTAATAAAAAAAAAAAAAAAAAAAAAAAAAAATTAAAAAACAAACACTGAAACACAGGAAAATTTGTTTTAGCCCACAAAAATCAGTT
>JAVJGI010000032.1:3094974-3127488 GCA_035590275.1 Ibycter americanus
GCTGGCAGGGGCTTGCCCAGGGCCTGCCCAGAGCCTCGCCTACAGCTCTCCTGCCCCGACAGGCATCGCTGCCCTCCCACAGCCCCCGGCTCACCGGCGACGGCACTCCCTTGTCAGAATGGCCCGTCGGGCTCTGCGCTGGGTTTTCTCCTGCAGCTGCCTCCATGTACAGGGAGAGCAGCAGCACCCACCTGCCAGCACCAGGCGGGTCCCCAGAGATGCCTACCAGCGCTGAGGATGCACACTTCCCAGAGGGAATGGCACAGGGAGGCATGCAATGGATGGATGGATGGACGGACGGATGGGTGGTGCCCAAGTCCGTCAGCTGCCCCAAGGATGTCCTGCGGCCAGTCCCAGCCTGCCTGTGGCCTATTTCTGCTCTAAATAAAACCTTGCGAAGCTTTTTTGCCAGTCCTGCTCCGTGCCAGGTCCAATTAGGCCCAAAGTGTCCTTCTCTCTCTCCTCGGCTGGGAATGACCTCACTTTAATATGCTCTAGGTGGCCCGTGTAGGCCCTTGCAAGCACAGCCTGGGCTGCAGGACTGCCCTTGCTGCCCACACACACTGGATGGGCCCATGCAAACCTCATGAGCTGGAACAGGCCAAGTGCAAGGTCCTGTGCCTGGGCGGGGGCAATCCCCCATGTCAATACAGGCTGGGGGATGAAGGGATGGAGAGCAGTGCTGCGGAGAAGGACCTGGGGGTACTGGTGGGTGGCAAATTGGACGTGAGCTGGCAACGTGCACTCACTGCCCAGAAAGCCAACCGTACCCTGGGCTAGAGGATCTACAAAGGTCTCTTCCAACCAAAAGCATTCTATGATTCCGAAATCACTGATGGATATACAGGGATAGCTCTAGATTTAAAGGTGAGTTTCTCCTCAGTTGTCAAATTGCCATGAGTGATGAAGATAACAGGCCTTTATTGCCTGTCATGGATAGGCTGACCATATCAGCCAGCACTGGAAAATGCAGAGATTTCTTTCTGTTCCTATACCCAAAATTCAAGGAGTATGTCTTTAAACTCTATGAAATTATACTGCTAACCTGGACACTGAAGAGGACAGGAGTTGTATGTGACAGGTGCTAGTCACACTATTTAAGGTAGAACCAGAAGGTGCTCAGACATCGCTGTTCTGAGGCTTTGTAAAAAATTCATCTTGTCTAGAACAGACAATGCAAAATTGACTTACAGGGAAGCAGAACTGTCCCCAGTGCAGTTTGAATAGCAGAGAGCACAACAAATTGCAAGAGGAATTTTGGATGTTAAGTAATAATGTGTATGAATTTTAGATGGAGTTTACATTGAATCCTTCAGGTAGTCTTGAAGGCAAGTAAATGGTAGTAACAAGAAACCAATAGGATATCAAAAGTGCATTCAGTATGCTGAAAAGTAGTTTAGTGGGTATCAAAGCTCTAGATAATACAGGAAGTTGAGAAGGTTGCTCTTTTTCTTCTAGACTGGAAAATTAGTACAGAATTAGTGTGCTGCAATTGTTATTTATAATGTCAGGATTTACAACACAGATGCATTTGAAATACTACCCAGCGATATCGGAATACAGTAGAAACACTCTTATCGGAGGTTTGCACTGTAGGTACTGACACGTACCATATGTGAGTCTCTTGTGTTTTGCACACTGGGAAAGCACTGACACCTGTTCAAAGTGATGTGAAGAATACCAGAATAAAGCATTACAGTTTGCTCCTGCTTAAGTAGGTTTTTCATGGGATGAAATAAGAACACTCCCGGCCCATATTCAAAGCAGCTTTTAAAAAACATGCTGGGAAAAAAAGTTTATATCTTCTTCTAAATTAATACCCTGGATTGCAACCAGCAACTCAGTGTACAGGGATAGTGTCATTAAAAAAAAAGAAAAAGGAGGATCCATTTCATCATGGAATTAAAAAACTGCCATGCATATATTTTCCAATTTGAAATAGATTTCTATATTGGAAATTCCTGAATTGAAATGGCAGTGTTACTAAAACATCACATTTAGTTTCAAAGTACTCAACAAATGTATTCACAGAGTGCTTGATACTTATTTTTTGTAAGTTTGAGCACACCCCAGACTTCATCAATTCATTAGACTCTTTCAGATCATATCATTTTCATAGTTAAATAATTTAAGAAAGTAAATTGAAAACATATGTGTAAAACCAATCTACAGACATGCTCATTTATAATCATAATTCATATGCATATCACCATATGTATAGGTTTGCATATATATTAGTCATAGATTGCAAAAGATTTTGCCAAGCATAGTGATCAATACATCTATTTTATCGATGGGGAAAAGGAGATAAAAGCCAAATTATGTAACGGTCTTATTCCTACCACATTCATTTTATTCTAGTTTAGAAGCAGAAGGAGATACATGGGATTAAGAGAAAATGCATTTGAAATCAAACCACGTTTCTTCTGCCAATCCTTCTCACTGAATCCTTTCTTGTTCTGACCATGGCATTGTGTACACACACTTACATATTTGATGAGTTTTGCACATTTTCACTCTTAAGTTCCTTCTGGCATTTATAAGACACCTCCAGAAAAAAGACATATAATGAAACTGACGTGGTCTGATGATAATAGCTTTTTGTGGTGTTGAACAAATTCTCCAAAATAGTTCAGTTACAGCTAATACTTACCCATGCAGAATGTTCCTTTTCCTCCATTAGCTTCTTGCTGTGTTGCTTTTTGATCAACTCCTACAAGCTTTTTGGTTGTAATGAAGGAAATTAAGGCTAATGAGCCAAAAGGGCAGCAATGATTGATTCATAACGTAATGCCTGACCTTCTGGAGGGCAATCTTTAGTAAAGGCATTGACAAAAATAGGTTAGGCTGTAATAAGGAATTTGAAGGCTGCAGTTTGAACCAGTTCAGAAGTAGGCAGATAGGTAGATTATGCAAAGGGTTTTTATCTAAGTGGTTAACAGCACTCTGAATGCCTGCTCATTTGAAACATGGTGGTTCACTGGGAGAGTTTGAAGAAAGAACCAACTACCAAGAAAGCTTCTTTATTAATATATGAGGCTGAAAGTGTATCAGAAAAAGTACTTTAAAGATTTGGGGGTTACAGGATAATGTCATGCAACACACAAAAATTGGTCTTTGGTGGTTTAGGTTTCATTTTGCTTGCAATAGTGTCTCAAATCCATTTTCGTGCTCATTCACCTTTTCAGTAACACAGCTAGAACACCTCAGTAGGAACTATCCTGACACCTCATTTCACTTGTTCTCTTTTAAGAACAATTGGGTGAAAAAACTACAAACTGAGGGACATCAAGTGGCATACTGCAGAAGGCATGTTAATCTCTATACAAGGTTAATTTTCTTTCTTCATACTTCTTTAACTATCTATTAGCACAACATCTGGAGATTGTTACTATATTACATTCAGCAGAGATGTCATCCGGAAGAGGAACCTGCCCAATGAAGGGAGGCTGGGCTTGGACGAACACCCATAGTCTGGTTCTGGCCCTTGAGCAATTGCAACTATTAAAAAGAGTACAGTGGTGTCCCTTTTCCCAAAGATAAAAGTAGGGAGGATTTCCTTGATGCTAGGGAACTCCTCAGGAACCCAGATGAGTGTGAGACAAAGACAGGAAAATAACAGGGATGAATTAGGCCATTCCAATGCATATCATTGCTAAACAATAAAATTACAGCAAGAGCGACACAGTTTTAAAAAGCTGAAGAATCCTACTGCAAAAATTACAAAAAAAGTAGGGTGTTTTCTCTACTTTCTTTCCTCTGGGAGATGGAGCATTTCTAATTTCCATTTAGACCTAAATCTCTGAGAATGAAAAGGAAGATGGTAACATTGAAAGGTGTGCATAATAATTTTTTTGCCCCAAAACAACTTCATATAAAATACTCTAAGAACATCCTCTAACTCAATTAAACTTAATTTTTGCAATAGTGACAATAGAATTAATTTTTCAAGTCTTAAAATACTTGTTTTGTTGCAATTGGAAGAAAGCTCATGACCGTTTCAAAAAGTCAGTTACCACTGCCCTATCTTGTCACCGTTGCTAAACCATTACCAATGAATTTAAAAAAATACTGATTTGGGATAAAGAGATGTGAAAATCTATTTTCCTGAAAACTTCTTTTATATTGGCTTGCAGTAGTTTCAATCATCACTAGCATATTAAAGTAGCTCAGCTTAGTTCTGACAGCAATACCATTTTTTATGGCCAGATATTAATTTACAGAAAAGTAAATGCAGGAAAAGTTGAGCTGACGTCCTAAATGATTGACTATCATGACTGGGAAATTTGTCATCAGGCTGCATATCTTTAATGGACAGTCACCTTAATTATTTAGATAGAAGTGGCACCTGAGCAGGCCATACGGTGTTTGCTCTCAGTCTGAAGTTAAACAGAAATGTTCCCAGAATTATCTCACAGAATTACATGAGACAAGCAAATAAGGAATGTAGGAGGGATTAATAAAAGTGGAGACAAAATTTCAAGTCTAAACTCAATATGTTTTGCTATGATACAGAGGTTAGAAATAATTTTTTTATAAAAATGTGGTTAATATCCTTCATGAAACTGTTCTCTAAATATCAAACAAAAGTAATACACTGAAGCATACTCCAGTGCTTACTGTATTTGATCAATATAATTTCCTTCTTTGCTCTAGTCCCCATATTATTTTCTAAAAAAACTTACCGTGGAACAAATAAGTTAAATCTCCAAGGACTGATAATGACGTTGACCAAAAAACAAACAAAAAAAAAACAAGTAAGGAAGTAAACAATGCATCCATATCCAAGGGACATTGTAGCTATTTGCAATTTGTTGTATTGTGAATCAACAGGTTTTCAGTTTCCCCAGATAGAACAAGAAATCGTAATACTTACACACAGCTTTGCTATCAACAGAGTAAACTAGAATTTTATCTGACATCATTTCATTGTCAGATAATGACATGACAATCATTGACATCATTCATACACAATGGTCACGACACTGGTGGATTTGACAAACAAAATGTTATTGGAAGGTGGTATCAGTTGTTCATGTCCTGTCTTTTTTCCAAGGGAGACCACTGAAAGTTCATTTTTATGCTTTTCTGCCTAGAAAGCTTCTTACACTGTTGAAGAAAAGTAATCCCTCCCCCTGTTACAGCGTCTATTTATGTTATTATGCTTTCTGGGGTTCACAGAGAGAAAGAACATGATGCTACAGTTTCCGAACACAAAGAAGGTCAAGCAGGGAGTTCTATTTTTTTCCCATTCCTCTTGTTTTCTCTGTATTTCTTGTCCGGTACCTGGACTAGATGCAAAAATATGAAGTTGTGTAAGAGTTTATCCTCCTAATCCAGAAGCTCAAAGCACAAAATTCCAAAGGATGCAACAGATCTCACCACCACCAGCAGGATTACAATTTGTTACCTAAATTACAGATATGAATGGATATAATCTTCAAATAAGTATGACAAGATTCAATGAAAAATTGCTTATGTGGAGTTTATTTTGAAATTAGAAATTTACATAGGGAATCTGATTTCCAGATGTCAGATGCACAGAATTTTTTTACCTAGTTCTCCTTTTTACTTTTAATTGCAAGTACCATAAATGCAGTTTAGGAAGGATGGATGAAATTTGTAAGTTTGTCATTCTCAAATAGTGGGATCCATGCAGTGAAACTCAAAACATCACAAGTAACATTTCACCTTTTCATTGTTCATCTGGACTGAACTGAAATAAAGGTTTTTCCAGATTTGACTTTGTTTTCAGGGAGACTCAGGAAAATTAATATTGTAAAAGGTATGGGGTTTGGTGCTGTTAGAAATATAATCAAGTTTTGAGAAATTAAATCATATAAGCAGAAAGGAAAGCATATTTTCCATGGCTTTTCCCACTCCCCAGGTTTCCAGTAAATTGTCTATTAAGACAGTTTTTTATGACCTTTTTATGGTGCTTTGGTAGCATTTTCTACACTTAGCTTCTTCACATCCTCTAATTTTACTGCAGCAACATCAAAATGTAATGATCTTATTGCCATAAAGAAAGTATTGTCATAAAGACATCTTTTCACAATCTGAAAATGTTTAAGTAGGGCAAGCAAGCCAAAAGAAAGTTTCATTGGCATTCAAAGGCAAGGCACAAACACTAAACCCACAAGAAAACCTAACAGCTTATACATGAATGACAAAAGAAGTGTGAAAAATTGAAAGGACTTGATTTTATTTTTTTCCTCTTCCTTATATTTTCTTCTTCAACATTTTCCTAGATATCCAGGACATCTCTGTTGTCATAATAATTAGTTATAATTCATAAACTAGCATTACGATTCACATTTCTATTTCCCACAGTGATCATGTACCTCACAGTAAATACAAAATAAAATGGTATGATGAAAACCTTAAAGTACTGAATATTTGAAGTGTGAATCAGAGTGTTAAAAACCCCAGCCTTTTCACCACCGTGATCATGAAAATAATGCAGGAGAGAAACACAGACCTTTTAAATTCCACTTGCAACTGGGAGAAACTGCTGCTAATGTTGTGAAAGAAAGAACCCTTCTTCCTACTGTGGTACCATACAAAGCATAAGAAAGACACGTGAGAAACTGTCATAGATTTGGTTTCTTTCCTTATTATTTCTTAAGGAAAAAAATATAATAAGGGTAAGTAATGTAACCAGAAATTGTATTTTCTATATGACTTTGCAGTCAATCTAGACAAACAAAAAAGAGGTAACAAAGGGGGGGGGGGGAGCTATGATTATTTGACATTACTTCAACTTGTGATGTAATATATAGTATTTTTTTCTAGAAAAAATTACCAGCTGATACCATATTAAGAATGATCTTTTCCTAGAGCAATTTAGTGGACCCCTCCCAGCTCTCTAACAGAATGATTCTCAACCAAATGCCGTCTCTACCCTGGACCTAACCACAGTCAGAAGAAACTTTATATACTAGAAAGATGGTGCCCAGTGGTAACCTGATGCTCTCCCAGTCTTGTCTTTTCATGAAACGTTACCAAGCAACAGTAGGAAGAAAGGTATGAAGTCAGTAACAATTCAGTTGGTGATGCCTTGCAGCTTTGTAGCTCAGTCAATATGGCCTTGCTGGTGCTCATCTGTAGAGGCAGCTGCCTAGCTGTTTTGTTATTTGGTTTTGCTTTTGCTTAGCTTTGTACAATTGTGATATATAGAGACTTCCCTAACTAATACAGAGAAATAACAGAGAATATAATGCATCACAGAAGAACACAGGCATGGGATGACAGCGGATAACTTGAAAATACAGACACAGGATGATACTGGAGGCACCAGGACTCATCGGCAATGAGGTACTTGTCACCAAAGAAACACAAACTCAGAAGCTAGGTAAAACCAGCTTTAGGGGTAACAGAGACCAAGTCAAGAGACCAAGAACAAGTCTCCAAAATCTGTAAATCACACTAAGTAGTAAACTCATATGTACCACGGAACTGCAAATCAAGAGCAAGTAAAAGGTCTGCATTAGCAAAGGCATAAAAATTAACTCAAGTGGACCCAAAAATGCAAAGGAGGAAACACCTACCATCAGCAAAATACACCTCTTGGCAAAAAACATTGGATGCTGACAACTTGCTGTAACTCTCCTGTCCCTGGCTAAAATCATCAAGCTCAGGAGGCAAAGGGGAACTAAAAAGAGGAACATAACATCAGAGAAAGGGGTAAGGAAGAAATCTATCAGCTTCAACCATATATAATGGGAACTTTCAATGTTCACTTCATTGCAACAGGACTAATAATAATTCTTTGATTAGAACGTTAAAACTTTAATTAAGCTAACAATAAATTCTTGGATTTCCATATAAGGTGTATTCCTTTGGGCCACATAAACTGCGCAGGCAGTAATGCAACAAATTGATGGAGAATTTGAGCAACGTAGTCTGTAAATTAGATGCAACAAACTGGTAACAGATTGGTAGACAATGCACCATTAACACAGGCTGTTAAAATTTAACACAACAAATTGGTAGCAGCCGTAATATACAAACTTCCAGGAAACAAATCATGTTCTCTGCAGGGGCACCATTGAAGTAGTTACAGTGAGTTAAATTCTGGTTCCTTCTCTACTCCAGAAAGGAAAGCAACTCCCTCTTAGCTCTCATTCAGAGGCAGATTTCCTTCCTTTCTTGCTGTCCCCTCATTGGTAAGACTCCATCCATATCTTGCCTAGCAGTACAGAGGGTTCAGAAGGACAGTGAATTTACTGTCCATCCAGACTGAAATCCTGATGCAAGTAACCTCTTCAGTGAATCAGGGTCACCTTTGCCTGTACAAGTTTCAGTAATGAGATTATTTGAATGCCAATATAATATTAAGCACAAGCCTTCCTGAGCTGCCTTGGGAGTAGCCTTTAAAACTGCAACACGGATTTAAATTGGGATATATTCTTGTTTCTTCCTTTTCTTTTATGTTTTTTCTTGACATCTAGCTACTTCCCCAGCTGCTTTCTACCTACATACTTGATATCCTAACAACTTCTTTGGTTCTCTTCATGCATTTTTTTTTCTTCATTCTGCATTACAGAAACCAAATTAAACTGTTTGCATTATATATGCTTCATGGTTTTGTGGGTTTTTTGAGATTTTTTTTTGAGAGTTACAAACATAAATGTTTAAGGTTCTTAACTGAGAAGGACAAACAACAGTGGAAAATCACTATACTGACCTTTACTCATTGTAATTTGTCAGACTGAACAGGACTTTGGATGCTTTGCATTCTCTTCATTCAGACAATGCCTTTTACTGCAAATTACTTACTTATAACTTAACTCTTAGGGGTGGGAGAAATTCCTTTCTCCTAGGGAATGATCATTTGCTTATATTCTGAAAGCAAAGACATGCCTCTTCCAAGTATCTATATCAGATTAAAGTACTTTAAAAATCATTAAATTAATTAGCTTAATCAAATAGCTTATTAACTTATTAACTTAATGACTGAGGTTATTTTTGTTGTTTTCTACAGATATTTCCTGTCTTTTTTTCTAAATCTTCCTGGGCCCCCAAAATACTGATGATCAACAAGTTCTACCACTTCCGGTGTCATCTTTTGTGCTTGCTTTTTCAGGGCATGTTTCCTATCTCCCGGCAGCAAGCACCTTTCCATGTCATAAGGCCATCCTCAGTTTTTCTTTGGTTAGAAGGGGTAACAGTCGCACTTATGTCTCTCTGTCTTCACTACTATGTGTATTTGTGCCATGTTCTCTTCCATTTGTCAGTTGTGCCACTCCTTATCAAGCAAGGAGTCTTGGTCTTTTCAATCTTGCTTCACATGGGAGTTTCATATGCTCCTGATCAGTTTGAAAGATCGGCGTGACAAGGAGAGAAGTTATAGGTTGGCAAAGCTAATGGTTTACTTCAAACTGCTGCTGTGTTGTAAAATGGCTGATTCATGAGCATCTGAGCTGTCTGTGCATGATCAGTGCTACAGGCAGATAGAGATGATAACTTTGTCAGTCAGCTCATATTATTCCATCTCTGTTAAACAGAGCCCTGATTCATATCTCTAAATGTCTTTTTCATATCTTGGGTATTTTGAGATGGAGAGGCCTGAACTGAACATAGCCATCCTAGGGCAGGCACACCTTTTATAACATTATTATAATAATATTATCTATACCGTTTTTCATCCCATTTATTAAAAAGTTCAGCATCATATCTAATTTTTAATCATAGCTAAAACATTAGTAGATGCCTTCAGACATGTCTCCACAAATGACTGTCTTGATTGCTTCCTGAATATGGTCTCTGAATGCATGCTTAATGTCCTGAGTTTCGTATCCGAGACATTTCACCTCATAGCAAAGAGTAAATTTAGAAGCTACAAGTTATATTTTTCCTTTCCTAAGAGCACCAAAGTAGCTTTGGATGAAGACTTCAGACATTTGATAGGGATCTCAATTACCAAAGGAAGTCTGTAACTGACCAGGAAACACAAACAGTTTCCTATTGTCTGGCAACAAGTTAATTTGAGGGAAAGGAGCTTCACCTCTTTTCAGGCTGAAGTGTCACTAATTGGTACACTTCAGAAAGACCACACAAAATCCTGAGGATAATTACTGCTGCATTGATATTATCTTCAGTAGTAACCTCTTGAAAGGCAGCAGTGTTACCCATCTGACCTTTCTAAATTGTAGTTCTTTATTGTAAGCCTTATGTATAAAGGGTGTAGCCTGAGTAGACTCACAGAACTGTTGTCTATTCTGAGGTTTAAAACTGAGGATTTTTTTAAAAATCACTAAATCCAGGAAGTGGCAAGTTTTATTCTTGGGCAAAGTCCAACTGTGCTAATTTCCACTACTCAGAAAAAAGATTACATTAAAATGACTGAAATGATAATATCTAACTATTCTAAAATATTATTGTTATTATTATTATTAGCATTATTATTACTAGAATTATTATTAGCATTAATAATATAACTTTATGCTGAGAGATGTCCAGTTTCTTGCATAAATACTTTTTTACAGCAAGCTTTGATATCTAGACAGTGACAAGTCATACAAGATTATTTTAGTTGACAAAAGAAAAATTGAAATCCCCCCCCAACAGAGTTAAAATTAATTTCAGATGAAAGCCATGTATCTGAAAGCATAGAAAGCTGATGTCAAAATATGCAAGCCCCCCTTGCTCTGCCTCTTTAGGCAGAATAATAAAATCACCCCAACCATGTTCCTCTTTGAGACCACTGTGACAGATACACATCTTACTACAAAACTTTTTATGAAGGTCAGGATTGTTCCATTGGTAGCATCAGTGGAAGTTTGTCTTCTTCAAAATTCTTTCCTATAAAAGAAGAAGAGAGAAGAGGAGAAGGGAAAGGGAAAGGGAAAGGGAAAGGGAGAGGGAGAGGGAAGGGACGGGAGGGGACGGCAAGGGAAGGGAAGGGAAGGGAAGGGAAGGGAAGGTTTTCTTTTTCAAGAAGTGTAAAATACAAGGTCAGAACAAAAGTAAAGCAGAAATCATCTATTATATGCAAAGAATTGCAAGAAAAGTCAAAATGTTCTGCTTTCCATGAAAAAGCCTATACTGAAGTTATAAATACACATGGCCAGTTTTCACTACAAATAGATGGATGTACCAAATAAATGTACATCTCTGAATTAATCTTATTTACATCTGAATATGGTTTGTACTTCACTAGACACCATGTGAAGATATGCTGTAAAACTTACTTTGCCAAGTAATGGAAGTTTTCAGGCACTCAATTGACTATATTAAAATGTGGCAAAGATTATGTAGTAACTACCTGTGACATTTAAGCATAGGACAGCTTGATAATTATTCAGTTTGTCCTGATTCATTCAGCCTGTGATTAAGCAATACTATGAATTCAGGCTGGGAAATCTCAAATCCATGCTGAAAGGCAAAAAGAAACTATTATGAAAGTCTGAGAAACCTGTCATCATGTGTCTAGGAAATCACAGCAGTCTTTATAGAGAATTAAGCTCCCTAAAATGAATAGCTGTTTGAAGGTAGTTAGTCCTCAAGCTCTTACAACATAGGAAAACAGCACACACAAATCAGTGGAAGAATTAGTAGTCTATTGCCATCCTCTTGTATTCCAGGAGTGCAACAAGAACTGAAAATGAATACGACAAAGATCTTCACACAAAACCTTCAATTACAATTTAAATCTCCATCTCTAACCTGTTCGTGAAACTTTTTTTTACCAGAAATATAGTGCTAATATTGTTAATCACTTCCTGTCTGGCGGCAGATGCTGAGATGTGGTAGATTAAGTATTGATAACAGGTCTGTAAAGAGAATAAGGACGGGAACAACAATTTTCTCCTGCTGCCTTTTGTCATATTTTTTCCCACTTTCTTCTGTCACTAGCACTATTAGTATTTCACCTGGACTCCATGGGATGGATACAATATTTTTTAGTCATGAAATAGTGGAACGCTTAAAGTTGTTTTTTTGCTAAGGACGTGTTCCACTGGCAGCTCTGGGGAGGAACACACATGCTGTGAGGGCAGGGTTGGATCTCCCTATTGATCACAACTATTGGATATTTCATCTGCCTCTCCTTTATAACTCCTAAAGCTTCAATTCCCTACCCCCCCACCCCCACCCCCCATATTAGTTGCAGGAGAACTAGAAATTCTGCAAGGTTTTATGTTACTTTCTGGAAAAAAATGTACTTTCCAGCTCTTCTGGCAAGGCTACCTCAGTGCCCAATAGCTTCATCAGAAGGCAACACTGATTAGTATTTCACAGGATGAGGTCCTTAGCCATTTCCTAAAAATTATAACATGAAGTATACTAGTGAAATAATTAAAGTAGAACATTTTGCTTCTCATAATGCAAAAGCAAGTTTGGCTTTAGAAGAACAATTTTTTAAATTATTTCTTTATGAGATATAACAGTAGCACTGTAAAATCCCAGTTTTCCCAGCAAAAGAATCAATGGATTATTATATCTAAAATCTTTTGAATTCTCTAAATGTACCAAGTGATTTGTCTAAGTCACTTTAGAGGGCAAACTACTGCAGAATCACATTCCTGAAAAGTTCATAATGCCAGCCTTACTCTCTCTCCAGGTATTGAATTCTTGCAAAAGAGATTATCAAAACATAAAGATAGTGTCACAAAAATAGTGGTTGTATAGAAAGTTATTGCCAACCAATCCATTACTGAATCGTGTGTGTAGAAGAAATGATTACTCCATCCCATCTCATAGGAAAATGAAAAGATTTTCCACACACTGAGGCACCCTTGAAGATATATGAATCACCAATATTATTTGCAATTAAACATACCAAATGAAGTACACATAATCACACATTCAACAGTTATTACCAACCAGAACATTAGTACTTACTCTTTGCACTTAATTGTCCATTCCCACCACATATTTAGTTGTAAACTCTTTGAAGTGCAGTGAATTCTTTTAGTAGCTTTACTGCAATTCAATTTTAATTTGCTTTTTATGTAGCATCTTTGATACAATGTATCTCAAATTGTGTGAAAGTAAGGTAAAAATAATGAGAACACTTTTCAGACTTGCATGCTGCTACTGCCATTTCAGAGCAGTAAGGCAAAATGATACATGGACATAATCTAGAGGTAAAAAGAAAATGAATGTATATTTTAAATAAAAAAAAAAAGCAACATTCAACTACGACTCCATTAGCTTTCGTCTTTCCTTCATTAAATGCTCTTGGAAAGACATCTTATAAAAGAATAACACTCAGAAATGCTTATACTTCTCAGAAAAAGGAAGACACTTCATATTTCATGAAGCTAATTATTTTGTTCCTGATTTCATCTGGTGTAGGAGACAGCTAGGAAGGCCTGTAGATGAAGTCTGAATTGCTAACTTCACCATATTTCAGGCAAAGATGTCAGAATATATTTCTTAGATGGGCTAGAAACTTCAGGACTTTGTAACTTAGATAACGATGCAATTATACCTATTCTGTGGTATGATAATGATCTTTGTTAAAGCAGCCCAGATCATGAAGTCATGTCAAGAGTCCAGCAGGCATTGTGTTTCAAGCAGCAATGAAGCCTTTGAGACCTGCGAGAGACTGCTGGTAGAAACTCACAGCAAGGTACAGACATACAGAAAGTGCAGGGAAAGGATGAAACATGCCATTTGAGATTACACTTAACACTGCTTCAACGTCCTGGTCCACTATGTTTAAAGACCACTTGGAAAGTGGGAGGGAGGAAAATCGGGGAAATGAACCAGTTGTTCAAGGGAAGCCCAGTTTGGTTTGAACAAATCCTAGGGGACGAACATCATCCTTGTATGGACAGATTTAAAACTTTAAGTACCTAACTCCACTTGGTTTCAATAGGATTAGAAATCAGGAGGATACCTAAGATGCCTAAAAATTTTAAAAAAACTTTCCTTTCACAATTCTGAGAAGTACAGATTTATTTATTTTTATTTTTCTGAGGAGCTGATCATCTTCTACCCTGGCCAATCAACTATTGCTATCACGTTGCGTCACCAAAATTCTGATACCCCTTTGAAAAAAGGAGGAGAAAAACTACATAGAGAAACAGCTGTGTTCCAATGCAGGCCATAGTTACAAGAGGTGTTACTTATTAAGCAACAGATTGTATAGCTGCTTTTATTTACTCTGAGGGCTCTTCAAGTTCAGAGAATGTCATCTAGGAAAGAAAGAATTAAACCATGTAAGTTTTTAATTGCATAGTTTCTTAACTAGACTGCTAAGTAGCACAAGGTATACCCTACACATTGGCAACTCAAAGTTATAAACAAACAGCAAATCAATGAACAAAGCAAATGAATAACATCATCAAATTAATCAGCTTTCCATGTTGGTAATGTATCAAATGCATCAACAATTCCTTGCAATTTCTGTGCACTATATCTTCTGCCTCATCCCCCAAACTTGGCTGACTCATTCAGCAGTCAGTCCCAAAAAAATGACTAGGGAAAGGCAGTCACCTGCCAAATTATACACTTAGATCCAAATAGATAGATGATTCAGGGAATATCACATCCCTTCCAGGCTGCTGGGACGGCAGCTCTTGTGCTAAGCAGTCTTCCCAAAATACAGGTCACTAGTTGCTAACCAGTCTTTTATGCCACCTGCCAACCCAATATATGGTTTCCAGGAAACTTTCTAGTGTTACAGGGTATTTACCATTGCATCTTAAAAAAACCCACCAAAACCACCAACATTGACTCCTAGGCTATGAAATATGCATGTACAGTCCTTGTTTGACCTAGGGCTGATTCAGGTATCTAGTGAACTGCTCCACCAACATCAGTCTGAAATAAATTACCTGTGCAGAACAAGATATATCATGGACTTCCTACCAGCCACTTTCTGGCACTAAAAACAAGTGCAAGAATGCTGAAAGAAAGAGTATCACCAGAAACCAACTATGCAAAACCACACTGAATCAACAGTTTGGTTATGACATTTGTTACAATTTCCATGTTTTCAGTCAGCTTCAGGAAGATGATATATGTCTCAAAATCTGTAATGCTGATAGACTGAAGGACTTAAGTTTTGTTGATAGAAAGTATTCAATGGGCATGTTAGTAAATTCTGTTTTAAAATCCTACTGCTGTGGCTAGGTGTGTAGAAACACGGATTTCTTTATTCATTATAGTGGGGTGCCCTGCTAGAATAAAAAGTGCTGAAAGGCAAGATAGAATCCTTTTTGACATGGCTTCTTACAACCCGGAAAACTCAATGCAATCATTATTGAATCAGAAGGGGTCACTTCTGAGGTATGAACAAACATAGATAAAAATAGGATTAGGTCACTTTTGTGTGACCATAGTCACAAATGTTAAGTATGCCTTTCATTTAGAGATTTTTTTTCTGTTATGTCAAGAGCTTCATATTAAACATAAATGAAAATTATCTTCAAAAGAAAAATATCATCTTTCTTCCAGAACTGTACTGAAACACTGGGAGAAGATTTATAAGTATCTTGGCTGATCAGCACTCCATGACTGGGCAGAGAAGTATTTTTTCCTGACACCTGAAGTGCATAGCAACATAGAAATCCTTCCATTTTCCCACAACATTCAAAGAATGGGCCTGTATTTCTGACTGAGATGAACAAAAGTCAGTTGCAAATGTTGTGGTCATGTGGCAAGTCACCCTACTATTGATAACAATCAGTTTTCCTGTTTTAATAAGAGTCAGGATTGTAACGGGAAAAAATATTAAAATGAGAGCTAATCTTATTTGTGTGGGCAATTTTTTTGAGGGGGAGAGGTTGTTTTTTCTTTTCATTGTGCAAATGAGATCATGGAGCTATCATGACAACAAAAGTCTGGAGACTGAAACCTATAGGGAAATGAAGAATACATATGTTTCTTTCAGAAGTGGAGGTGAACTTTTTTATTCTTTAATAAATCTTGTGACTTCTTACAGACTTAGTGATAAGTGGGATGTCCTTGGAGGTTTCTTGATTAGATGTAGATACTGGTTTTTGTACACTCAGAAGTGATATGGACTACTAATTAGACTGAAGACTTTAATATGGCTATTCAGTCTGTACTGCTGCAAGCCCCTCATTTCAGTGAGATCAGAGCAGCTTTTTCTTTCTTTATCCATATTTTATACTGACACAAGGCATCCTTGCAGCAGATGTATACCTATTCCTACTCAGGTCTGGATCATGGCAGTAGTTTCACATCTTTTCTGGTTTACATATTCCTTGCAAGTGATATTCCTTGTGGAGGTGATGTGCAACCTACTGGGATGTATTTCTGAGCAACAATTGCTAACCACAAAAGAACTGTATGTAGTCTGAAATGAAAGTGAAATCCAGCTAAAACCTAGCAATAGAAAAAACTTTAATCTGACTGCTACCAATAATATTATGATCCTTCCAAAAACCTGACTGTCTAATAAGTAGCTATTTTTTCCAACACCTTATATCTGGATTATAATTCTTTTATTCATTTTGGCTCCCTCACTGCACGAGAATTCCCACTGACTGCAATTATAGTAGAATTTGGCTCAGAATTGCTACTTGGGAATAAACTGTACCTGACTCCCTGTTTCAGAGCTGATCCATGTTGATAGAGTGACACTCTTCAGAAGGCATAGCCACTAATCCTATCACTCCAATCTGTAATCTGATTAACCCTCAGGCTTTCTTGGTGTTTTGGAATCCTGTTTTTTTGTTTTGGGGGTTTATATTTTAAAAATATTATGAACGCTCTGAACATTATTGGTACCACTACTGTTACTGTTCTGAGCTGTTTTTCTAGGAGCTTTCTTTCTAGGACTTTGGCTGTAGGGTAACTGTGGTGTGCAAATATAGACCAAAAATAAATAAAATAAAGCACATCCTTTATTCATCTCTGCGCTCTTATTTTCTTTAATTCTTGACTTTACACCAGCTAAACAATAATTTATTTTTTTTTAATTTACATAGTTCCATGAAATTTCAGACGTGAGGATTTTCACCCATTAATTTGGTTCTCAGGGCTGCAAGAGCTGTCTCTTTGATCTCATTAGCATACAAAATAAATCAGTGATCACAGTGACTGCAGGTTATTCTCTGTTTATGTTTGAGAAATTCACTACAAAATTAATGATCATTGGCCAGGTTGTTTGCTCACTTTAGCTCTTTTGTACCTTCCTTCTTTGTATACTATGTAGCTTTAGAAAGAGTTCTTGCACAGGGAAAGCATTTAGTGTAATAACAACAAAATAAACTGCAGTCAGGTTTATTCCAGGATGTTATTGCAAGCCTGAAAAAACACTTCAATATTAAGATCTTTTAAAGTCTGCTGGTTGTTGTGTAACTTCTCAGCTTATGTCTGTCAAGACACTGGAGAGTCTACTCTAAAACATTGCCCACTCTGGACTAAGTTGGGCTCAGTCAGAAAAAAATGGTGAAGAAAGTTATCAAAGACTTTGCACTGGCTGAGAATTTTGATGCTTTGAACCATTCTTGCTATGAAAGTTAGCCACTAGTCCGTATTTGTTTTCCAACTGATAGTAGTAGATTTTGTTGATGCTAATGACAAAGCATGTGACATCAATTTGAAGTTTAAGTTTAGCTGATGAAATGTAGAATGTACCATAGTAATATTTGTTCACAAAGCAAAGTATACTTTGTTAGAATACTCAAATTAAACAGCATCAACAAAAGAAAAAACCTGACAAGAATTCTCCCTTTCCTAGAACTGAAGTACAATTTTTCTACAGCTGTGATCAACATTAATGAAATATTACTCCATCTTGCTAAATTTTTCATTACTTGCTTTTGGCTAGTGATTTCTTCTGACACATACCCTCTAGAAACAGGGAGAGAAAGAAAATCAATACTCCACTAATCTGAGTTTCTGAAGGCAGTTTGTTTCTTCAACATAATTTTCATTTTCTCTTGATAATCCACACAGCAGATTGATGTAAATATAAAAATAAAAATCTAAAATCTGTAACAGAAAGAAAGAGAACATTTTGTAATCAGAATTTTTTCCTGGACTGAATTTTTCCTATGCTATTGCAGGATCTGAAAAGTTTCCAGTTTGTTTAACACGAATACTAAAGTCATCTAGAAAAGCATGATAGCACTAGTGACATTGTGTACGATGATAACCCATAAAGCATGTTAATTTCTTCCCTCTATTTTTAATTCCATCCAGCCATGAGCCGTCCACTGTTCAGTACAAGATTAAT
Organism: Ibycter americanus; assembly: GCA_035590275.1. Classification (NCBI taxonomy): domain Eukaryota; kingdom Metazoa; phylum Chordata; class Aves; order Falconiformes; family Falconidae; genus Ibycter; species Ibycter americanus. The sequence continues at coordinate 3,113,138 of JAVJGI010000032.1, forward strand.
GAATCACACTCTAATTGCTTTTCACATGTCAAAATCTACTCTGAGTCTTAAACTTTCAAGAATCTAACGTCGAAACACTTTTTCTTTTGGCTAAATCACAGGAAGATGACTCCATCAAATGTGGTGATGCATTAGGAATAACATTCATTACATACTCTCTGAAGATTTCAGTCTGCTCTACAGTTTGAGTAGATTACAGCACTTAGCCATTAGTTTGAACAACATGAATTGATTCAGCCCTGCAAAGGAAGTGTGCTAGCATAACTGCAATGCTTCCCTGTATGAAATCAGTATGATCATCTTCTAATTGTCAAATCAGCTAATTTTTTACATTAATCACTTTTGTTCAGCAGACAGGTTTCTGGCATACGATTGCTCAAAGTTAGTGTGTTGGGTCCCTGTGTGCACAGTACCTTGGAGAGCTTTTTTTATGGGGTTGGATTCAATGATCTTGCTACCATTAATCTGAAAACAGTTTCTTCTGTTCCTCCTTCATACTGACAATGAGGCATGGCAGGAAGGAGAACAGGAGGTCGGTATCTTTATGACACTGATACCAACATGGGGTTTAGACATGTTGCAGAGCACAGCCAATGCTTTAATTCAAACCAGCTTTTTAGATCTTTTGCTCTCTGCATTGTCTAAATGCTGAACTGTCTGCCACATTAGCACAGAACCTTCCCTATTGCTCATGCCTCTTCTATTTCTTATCTGTATACGGTGTACAGCTACAGGCTTTACAAGTAGGAAATATGAAGCCAATAAGATGGAGGTATTTTTAAAATTCTTTTCCAGTTTTGTAGATGTGAACATATAATACAGCCACACGCTAGTGGTTGCATTTTTTCTTATAGGTAAATGCTATAGAAGTGACATAAATATGAAAAAGTGATTGCTAGTTTGTGGTGTATTGATTATATTAATTTGACCAGAGGACCCTGGAGAGGGAATTGCACTGCCTACTCATCAATAATTTACTCTTTTTGTGCTAGAGCCTAGAATCAGACAAGTCCCTTAAAGAGCTTGTAATAAATGCAGCTCAGGCCTCCAGAGACTCATTCCTGCCCAGAAGTTTGAAAATAACTATCTTCAGCTGAATTAGAAATTTCTCTAAATACATCAGGACATTTCAAATTATGGAGCTAGTTCAGATATGCTTCTAGATTTACATGGCCCTGAATAATTCTTTCTGTCTAAAGGGTTTTATAAGTTTATAAGCCTCAGAGTCATTAAAATATTAGCAGTATTTTTTCTATAGAAGAGGAAATGCTGAGGTCTGTCCTACTGAATGAACATCCCACTGACACTTTTTCTGTGAGAAAGGTATGTGTGCCTGGCTAGCAAGTATACGCTGAATGCCGTGTTGCGACAGGCACAGCTCTGTCAGCACAAACCAGATTCAGGAGAGAATCTGCAGCAGCGTGATGGCAGTCTTCAGAAACAGGAGTCTGTTCTTACTGTTACCTGATTCTGTGTTGTCCCCATTTCAAAGACCTTCATGCAATCAAATTACATTGAAAATGAGTGAAAAATGGGCAGGTAATTCCACCACTCCTCTGGAAACCAAGGCCTTGTGCTTTGCAGGATGCAGTAAAGGAGAATGTGAGCATTATGTGTGGTGCTTGAAGTGCTGCATTTCACACAAGAAAGCGTATTGGCTGAGCTCAGGGTCCCAAATTTTCTTTTCTTTGGACTTTCTAGGGCAATCTTCCAAGTGAGAGGGTCAGGTGCTAGGATCTACAAAGTACAGCCTTATTCCACCAACATGCAATTCTCCCTTTGCTTTTCTCCCTGTCACACTGAGTACAGTACAAGAAGGGGCTATCAGGAGGCAAATTAAATACAAGAAAAAACCTTTCAGTTTGGCACTGCACTGAGCAGTGTTTTGGACTCTATTTTTTCACAGGGTGCTGCCGTTTTCTGGCAGGGAGCAGCCATTTGGTTAAAAGTGATACTGCTCTGTGACGGGCTGATGGCCATTGCTTGACACTGTCATACCCCTGCGCTCCCGGGCAGCTCTGTGGCTGGCCACCCCTTCCTTTGGGCCAGGAAAAAACCTGTCAAAAAATGGAGTCCAAACCAAAATGGTGCCACCCTGTGTAGGCAGGGGAAGGGCCTCTCAGGTCTGATGTACTTCTGGACAGGGGTGGCTGGTGCTGTCAGCTGATCACAACAGCATGTGACTGGAGGAGATGAATGACTTTTGGGGCAAATGTCCCCTGAGGCTGCTGTGAGGGGGCAGGATTTCTCCTGTCACTTCCTGTCTTGTCTGTTGGCCTTTGTATTGGGTCCGGCTAAGCCCCACAGCAGCCCTCACAGTGCTGTGCTTCGCACTGGTAGCTAGAAAGGTGGTGATAACACACCAGTGTTTTGGCTACTGCTGAGCAGTGCTCACACAGCACCAAGGCTGTCTCTCCAACCTTCCCCCCCTCCCCTCACCAGTAGGCTGGGGGTGGGCAAGGTCTTGGGAGGGGGCATAGCCAGGACAGCTGACCCAAACTGACCAAACGGATATTCCATACCATATGACGTCTGCTCAGATATAAAAGCTAAGAGAAAGGCGGAGGAAGGTGGGCATTCATTATTTATGTTGTTTGTCTTCTGAAGCAACTGCTGCATGTACTGAAGCCCTGCTTCCTGGGAAATGGCCGAACATCACCTGCTGATGAGACGTGGGGAATAACATCTTTTGATTTCCTTTGCTTCCGCAGGCGCAACTTTTGCTATTGTTTTGTTAAACAGCCTATATCTTGACCCACAAGGTTTTTTCCCATCTCCCCTCCTGTCCTGCTGAGGAAGGGAGTGATAGAGTGGCTTGGTGGGCACCTGGTGTCCAGCCAAGGTCAACCCACTGCATGGGGGTACCTGCACTACTAATTCATTATCGGCTACACACAATATATTGTTCTCTGTGATCTAATCAAGCTTTCTGTAGGTGGAAGCAGTTTTGTAACTTTCTGTAATGCCTAAAAAATGCATTTGTATGGTTACATGGGCAAGCTCAGCTGTGGATAGAAAGTTTCCAGTACTGGCATGGTTATTGCAGGGCTTCCAGGCTGAGTTAAGCCAATTGCTATTTCTCGGCTCTGTGAGTCATTTAGGTAGTAGAAGGAAATGACTCAAGAGCTTGCTCTTATACTTACTGCCTTTTGCAACTTGCTTGCTAATAAAAGCTAAATAGCACTCCCTAATGCAATACGTTTTTTATATATGTAACTTGAAAGAATCATCTAACTGCACATAGCTGCCTTCAGTTAAGTAGCATAACTCTACCCTTTTATTCTTTTTGTAGATGTACTCAGACAAATGACTTCTTATATGTGTTTTTTCCCCTCTTGTCTCATATACTTCTGGGCAGCTGCAGGCCAGCTGAGCTAGTGACACCCTGCCTTCTGACACCCTGCCCTTGACCAGTGAGGGCAGCACACGGAGGATGCCACCCACATTATCCATGTAAAGAATGATTCTCCCCAGTCACACTGGCACTGGTGGAGCCAAGGGGCAGCACAACTCTTACCTGCATTCAAAAGGCGTTTCCATGATTGGCTGTGGCTGCCAGATGACCCGGACACCAAGTGTCCCTGGCAGACCACTGGAGCCACAGCATCACTTATGATCCTGTGTTTGATGTCAGTGGTCGGGTGTCATATAGGCACGTTGTTGCTCATCTTTCCTATTGCCTCTATAAAGATTTGTTCTATAATGAGTTATCAGACTCCATTACTGTTGGGACCACAGCTAGCCTCATCTTTAAGTGGTATAAAATGGATGTTGAGTTGCACAACGAAGGTGGGTTTCACACAGGGTTTCTGCTCAGAGGAAGCCCACTGGGTCTGGGCTTATGTGCAAAAGCAAAGCTTCCCTTCAGCTCCTTCACCCAGTGATCAGAGTAGAGTTTACCATGTACCAGTGCTACTTATTCCACTCTCACAACAACAAGGCATTGTCCCCAAAGGCTTAAAATACATTAAAGTATGGGGATTTCCATGGTGCAAGTCTTAAAACTGAAATTCAGATGTTCATTTGAGGGGACAACATCTGCAGGAATCCAATCACAATTTGAACGGTGAGGTCAAGATCATCAAAAAGGGCTAACACATCCTGCCAAAGGTGATTTATGAAGGTGACATGAGAACAGTGAAACTAGTTACCGGTGTGCTAGAAAGCCTTTCTGCTGTGAAAATGATCTTATCCCATTCTCACCAAACCTTTTCAAGTACTGCCAGCAACCAGGGGTGTAACTCATTTTCAGTTTTCTACTCAGTGGTCCCTGGGTAAGGAAACCTAGCTACTAATAATGCTCATATTGTGTTTTTTACACAGTAATACTTAGGTGTTAAGGGAAATTATGTATTCATTACCCATAAATTGCAGTAAGAAAAGAAAATTAGTATATATGGAGCACATTTAGAAACCAAAATAATAAAATTCTCCTCTTCTGGTTGCCATTCAGTGTCAGACACAGCAACTCATTTTTGAGCTCTGTTATGAATGACAGTAGATTTTAAACCTGTTCAGAAGCCATTTTGTTGATTCACTAAATCCACATCTGGATGCTATCTGTTAATTTTGAAGAAAACAGTCTGTGATGCATCTTAAGGTGTTGCACAATTTTCAAGTGTACATGCAGTGATCCCAGTAATCACTGGGTTCATTACACCACATCACTGATTCCTGTACCACAATACAGTAATTTATCGAGAAGCAAAAAGAACTAAACCGTTCTTCCAGATCAATCTGTCTGACAGAGTTTTAAACAAAAATGGTGTCTTCTAAGAGCAATCGCTCTTAGGATCATAATGTGGAAGGAATGACATACATTTGAAGGAAGCAAGGGCTGTAAAGTTCAACAACTATTTAAAACATGAAACATAAACAAAGATCATTAGATCAATAAGGTGAATATTAATGGATTCATTTTCCTCTGTGGCATTTGATGCCTGGTTGCACAGGAACAACAGTGAAGATTTATGCAGTGAGGGGCAATCAGACTCCTTTTCTGAAATTCTTGATGTGAATTCCTAGTGATAATGACATGCTATGATATCCCTGTACTTGTTTTCCCCTTACTATAAAATAGGCATTCAGAAACAATACTTTTAACAAAATATGCTATACTATATATATATATATATAAAAATATAAAAACAGGTACAAAATACATATATATAATATATATATACCCCATCACTACGGGTCTATGGACCACAATCTAAAAACCAGTGGACATAAATATAAATATGCAAAGACTGATATTGTCCAAGAAGTGTAAGATTTAGGGTTCTAACTCACACCATTATTTATTAGCAATTTTACAAATCATAATTAGGCCTTTTTAGAAAGTCCGCACTGGGGGTTTCATTGCCATTTATTTACAAGAGCCCTTTACAAATCATTCATCTGGAGATTTCTTTCCCATGTGTCATGAAAACATTTCTGTAAAATCTTCTTAATGGAGTCTATGAATCAATGCGCAGTAAGTGTCACAGGTTGAATCAATGGCTTAAGAACCAAGTAGGCTTTTTTATGGGCAGGTGTCGAAAGCACTGACTGAATTAGAAACTTTAATCTATGGCAGTCAGTGAAATTTATGCTCCAAGAGATATTTTGAAAGTCATACCTTTTTCACTGCTATGGATATGAAGCTCTGTCAGGAGCCTAAAAGAAGGGCTCTAGGAATGAGAATTCTTTAGAAATGAGGAGACTGAAAGGATAGATGATAAAATTATACCAGTCCTCAAATACCTAAAAGACAACTGAAAAATGGAAAACAAATTCACAGTGCTGTGGGGCTTCAAATGCAGAAAGAGATGCAGAGGTTGGATCATTGGGAACACTTTCTAATAGTGAAGACTTAAATACTGGAACAGATTATATGGAAGCCTGTGAAACCTGCATGATTGGGTTTTAGGTCCAAGCCAGTCAAACAATGTAAATAATGATTACATTTTGACAGATTCTTCCCTGTCCCTAAAATAAATTAATATCTCAAAGTCTGTTACAGATGTATTGCTTATGGGTTTTATTACCTTGACAATGGGGAGTATTCAATCGCTGCTGTGACTCACATCTGTAATACCCAACAGGGTCTGAAACACCAGCACTCTATAACTAGCACCTACTTTGGAGTCCTTTTGAAGCTACTTTTGGATGTACTTGAAGGTTTTTTTTCTCCCCATGCCACATCTTATCAGGAAACCCCTGAGAAAATGGGAGTTTGGTAAATTCTGTATGTAATGAATACCTGAGGCACGTTTGAAAAGCAGATTAGTCAGGTGAAATGATAAGAACCAGAAAGAAAATGTAGTCAGGGTTAGAATATTTCAGTGTTACTGGAGAAGGTAAAATCCAAGACACAACCTTATTGGTGAAATTCACTCCCCTAAACTAAAATTCAGTTCTTAAATAAAAGTGACCTCATCATCAGTTATTCCAATATCATGAGTTACAGCCCCATTATCTCCTTTGATACGACAAATATTCAATGAAATAAAAGGGACATCACCTTGGTGCTCACTTACCCACGGGAGATGCTGCTGAGATTACAAACCTAAATGAAAGCAGACCTCAGAGCACTCTGTGGCTCTGCAGATTTATTATAGTTGCCAGCGGTCTCTTAATTGTAGCTGTACTCTCCCATGAAGTTCAGTTTCACATGTCATTCTTTGGCTGCAATAGGCCTGTAAAATATAAGGAATTTCTTAACATTGGCTTTCAAGTTTTCGGCTACTTTGTCTTCAAATGCTTTCTTAGCCCTGATAATTTCAGTTAGCATTTCATATATGTTTTGGAAGTAATTACAAAATATTAATCAATGAAATATTTCATCACTTGTTTTGCCAAGAATTTATCCTCACTTTTTAAGATAGTAAAATAGAATATATATGGGAAAATGATTTCTGATGTATAAAAGAGAACTAACTTTTAACTTGGTACAAAACCTGGACTTTTTTTTTTAGAAGAGTCCAGCATAATTAACTGAATGGTGAATTAAGAGCTCAGACAATGAAAGTGGAGAGTACTGTGTATGTATGCAAAAAGCTCTCTGAAAAGTTGTAAAAATCTATTGACATTGAGTGTTACTTGATCATGAAAACATTAAAGAAATTAGATGCCACTCTGAGCTGTAAAAAAATGGATACAGGTGTAATTTAACACACAGTTTGTTTAACTGCTCAATAATGTTTATTAAAGGCACTTTCAAGTATAAAGAGTGATAATGTTTCTGGAATCTATAAAGTTAGGAGTTGGTGACTGCCTAGGAAAATACGCCGAGGACAGCGGACATCACTCAAAACAGTCTCTTCAGTCTGGCGATTTAACAGAGAGGTGAAGGAGTCTGGGCTCCCCCAGAGCTGTAGGACGGAACTCTGATGGTTTTAATAAGCACAGTAGGTCAGCTAGATGGAAGGCCAAGGTTTTGTTAAGCTGCCCTAAGTTTCCCACAGTCCTGAACTTCCTAGGAAATGAAGGGTGAAAAGGAAATTCTTTAAGACCTTGTTAACAATAAAACATGCAAGTTTCTATAACCCGAATTTTCAGTATTTTCTCTTCTTTTAGTTATTTCTATCAAATAAAAATCCCAAGGTAAATAAACATTATTTCATGGGCTTCTTAGGAAGGTTGAACATTACACAGTCTGCAATAAAGCTTACAATTAATCTATAGTGTCAGTTGCCTTATTTTTATTTTTCAAGAAACTAGACGTTTTCAATCAATATTTTATTCTTGATCGTCCTTACCAGTCCATTATTTCCTTATTCAGGATAATTGTTTGGGTCTGTGAAGTCTCGGAAATAGAACAAATCTGAAGGTGACGGGAAAAAAATCAGTGAGCATCCAGAAAAGTGATTGTTTTTACTTCAGCTTTTTAAAAAAACATGATATTTTCTCTTTACTATTTTTTACTTATTAATTAAAGCTGAGACTTCCAAAACCAGTGTTAAATTTGACTGTGATTTAAAAGCTTATTCTTTAAGCTTATCTATTTTAAGTTAAGGTGACTAGGCACCAAACCAGCCGCTGCTCCTAACAGAAAATGAAGTTTACATCTACGTATCAAGGCAAAATGCCATCTTTATGCAGAAATGTTCAGATTTGTTGATGGAAAAACTCTTTACCCTCAAAATAACAGTTTCTAATCAAACACCAAAAAATCTTTCTATCAGCTTCTGGGGTTTTGGTTTTTATGTTGTGTGGGTTTTGGTTTCTTTTTTACTGTTGTTGGGTGCTGGCTTTTTTTAATAAAACCCAAGTATATTCTAGAAGGACACAAAAGTATGTTCAGATAAAATCAATAACTAGTGTTTGGGCTCAGATTACATCATGGTGTAACAACAATCTACAGGTACAGGATATAGAACAGGTATGTGGTGATTTTAACTTTAGAGAAGTGTTACTGAGTTGGACAGTGCAACCAACTCCCCAGCTTCTTCCATACAAATTTTTTGAAAATGCAGTTTTCATTATTATCAATTAGTATGTGCATCATCACATATAATAATTTCAGGACTCAAAATATTTAGCTGGGATATTTACATAGTAGGTATGTTTCACAGAAAAGCGAAAAGCTATACAAGTCTTGGTTTGATTTTTTTTCCTCCCATGAACATTTTTGAAGAAGGGTGGGGAGAGGGATGGTTTTGAGGTTTTGTTTTGGGATTTTGTTTTGTTATTTTTGTGCATTTGATCACCCGGGAAGCAACTCCAAAAGAAACTGGAATTGTTTTCCAGGTTGATAACCCTGTGAGCTGCACAGAAAATTAATACATGACAATGAAATTGATATTTGCAATGGTGTTCGTTTTTAGGTATGCTGTAACTTCTATAAAGCTTCTTTAGAAATGCATTGTGTTACAGTATGGGTCTAATTTTAACAGACTTGAAGCAAAAAATTAGCCCATTTGCTTTAGAATCATGCTGGGTGAAAGCAAGAAATCATTTAAGTTGAAATCATTATGTAAGTACTTTTATGGTGAAAAAAATCAAACAAAAAAGCATGACAAAAATTATCACTACATAAAAACTGACTAGTTTTTATTTAATCAGCCTAGTTTCACATATATATGTTAGGACACATATGTATGCATGTTGGACATGGAAGAAAAAAATAAAGACAGGAATGCAAAAGACAGAGAAAGATACTTCTCACTAATTAAGTTTCCAATCAACAATGCAATCAGCACAAGCACCGAGCTACCATTAGTACTGCTCTGGAAGTGTCCACAGTCCTACAGCAGCAGCTGACATCAGACATGCCAAGCTGAAAGCCTTATGATAACACACTCCTACACCCCAGTGGTAAGTAAGGGACACATCTCCAAGAAAACCTTTTTATTTAATCAGGACAAACAAACAAGCAAGCAAAACAGCCTGATGAGCAGATTCAGACTTGGGATTTTTCCTTAAATATTTCATTAAACAAAAGGGGATGTTTGCAAATGCTCTAGTATTTCTTTTTCAATATTGGGATACCAATCAGAATTGAGGTTTATACAGTGAAAATGTATGTAAATCCCTTCATTACAAAGTCAATCTTAATATGAAAACGGACAAGTGCTCCATGTTAGACAGGGTTATAACAGTTCAGTTCCTATCATAATTAATGAGTGTCATGGCTAAATGCCAACACACCTTTTTAGATGTCCTAGGGTGTATTCAATTCCCACTGAAAACAGTAGGGATCAGATCATTCAATTAACTTCAGTGGCCTTTGCATTGGACTTAAGACTCTACTCGGAATGAGATGAAGTTCTCCATTGAGAGACTGAGCACTTCCAACTCCTGTCAAATTTGGCATCTTCCTATTAAAGCGGAGTATCCAAAAAGATAGTAGGAGAGTTCATATTTTCTACCCTTGAAAAAAAAATGCGGACTTTTAAAGGAGGCTAGGAGATTTCATCACCTAATTGCAATCACTTCCTTTGACAATCTTGAGTAAATTAAGTGGGGGTAAAAAAAATTACCTTATTTCTTAAGATGAAAAAAAATTAAAAACTTTTATAGACAGAACATAATACAACACATACAGTTTTTCATTCAGATTTTGCATTTTTTTAGGTAGTACCCTGTGAAAAAATTAACTGAGAGGTTTTTTTCTGTGGTTATGATATGCAGGACAATAATATTACAACTTAACTGTTAGAATTCAAGTAAAATTTCTCAGCAGAAGTATGGGTTTTTTGATGTGTTTAATGCTTGTAGTTAATGCTAGTTACGTAGTTAGTCCTGAAAAGGACACAATTCTGCTGTCATGTAGAGTATCAGAAATTATATACACGATATACTTGTCCAAAAGGCAGCAGTACAGTAATTGACAGACATAATTATTGAGCCCTCTAAAAACATTCAGAATGACAGATGATGATAATTTCCTCATAAATCATGACTAAAACATGAAAAATGCAATGGAACCTCATTTTATTAATATGATCTTATCAGTACTAATAGAGGAGGTAAAATTTAGGTCTGCAATGTTTATCTGACTTACTTTCATGATAGAACTTTCCAGAATTTGCAGTCATGTGTGTATAGAAAAAAAAATCTTATTGAAGATGAGCAGCACAATATATTTTGCCTCTCCTGTGTTGCTGTATTACTTTTACTGATCCTTGATGATTGACAGGAGAGCAGAGCTGCAGCCTACTATTTCAGAACAACTTACCAAGATAGCAGTAGAATTTTTTTGTTCATCAAGACTAGAGGAATAAAAGAAAAAAGAGAACATTTTAGACTTAGAGGATCCATGGTAACAATTCTGCATTTTCTCCATGCTTTCAAGCTGGAATGTTTTCATTACTTTTAATATAAAGGAAACTTTTTATATATATTTTTAACTGAATCCGTTGAATGAGAATAAAGCTAGCCTCCCCCACATTGCATTTTTATTCAGTGCATAGCTCATAAATTGAAGTTCCAGTAACTTTTTTTTAACATCATTATCTCCCCTATTCCACCTACGTCTTCGAAGATTTTCTTTTTGTTATGGAATGTGGTGCCAAGTTGACTCCACAGTTCAGAAGTGTTTGATTTACAGGTAACAGTTTGGGGTATCTTGGTGAATAAGATGAGAAGATTGAGCCTTGAACAGATCTTCTCCACAGCTGGTGGCACTAGGATCCAAGGGGTTTGTTCGGGGCCATGCTTGCCTTTCACACAGCACATTTTGTACACCAGGATGACTTTACTAGATGTTCTTTTCAGAAGGAACATGTCAAAATATATTCTTCACTTCCAAATATTTTCCTAAAATTTTTTACATTCTTTCAATGCAATGCAGCTGGACATCTGGAGTGTTCACATAGACAGCAATAAGGGTAATTTTAAACCCACAATAAATTCTTATAACACGTATTGCAATCTTATAACAGGATTGGTAACAGTCATGATGTTCTTTAGAGAGGAATAACAAAATAAATGGAAGCCACCTAAGTAGGGAAGAATTTTCTGTTCTTCCTCCCAAAAAATGGCAAACAAGACACCAAGCAGGCAGAGTCATTCAGCTGCCAAGAAGGAAATTACAGCTATTACAAGCAGCTTCCCTGGCTCACAAGGAAGATACTGTTGTTGGTATAGCTCTGAGGCCAAGGAGAGACTGTAACAACTATGTCTGTTTTGAAGAGACACCCATTATGTTTATGTTAGAGACTGCACATTGCTTAACAGGGGCTCAAATTCCTCATTACTTTATGAACAATTCCTGTGGTAAATTTCATACACCTTGCAGAAAAAAGAATGGAAAGTTGTATACTGCAGGAAAACTATCTGACCAATGTTCCCAGTGTATCCCAAGTACATTTGGGACTATGAGTCCATGTCTGAGAAGCTCTTAGAGGAAAACATGAGAGATTAATACATGGATTAATACCAAAATGTCCTTAGCAAATATAGAGCTTCTATAAAGGAACTATAGACCCAACCTGCTTACACAGCAATTGACAGATTTGATTTCTCACCAAAATTTCAGGTCCCACAGCTTTATTTCAAAATCATTGATTTTCATGATAGATCAATGTAAAGTTTCCTAACAACCTGAAGAATGGGATGCAGTAACTGGCAGTTATTCCCCTTACAAGGCAGATTATATCACTGTAATGTTCTCTGTCTTAAATGTAAACTCCCTATAGAATGAATATCCTTGCAACTGTCCTATTGCTATTGGCAAATAAAATTATTGTTAAGTATTACCACAGCTCCCATTTAGGCTGCAAAGTGACTATGTTAATAAGATAACTGACTACACTGAATACTGGGCTTTTCTAAAAATCTGGCTGTAAATATTGCATTGACAGCTGCTGGGTGATAAAGCTGTTTTCTAGGGATTCAGTAGGAACTAAAATCTGTTGAAAATAGAAACTGGTTCTGGGTACTGAATAGGTGACAAAACTCTTATGCTGGTATGTTACATCTGAAGTTATCCCACCACCTAACATTTCTTATTAGCTTTTAGGATAATAATTAACAAAATTCATAATTCACAAAATTCGTAATTCACAAAAAATGTTTCTAATTACTGCTCTAGTGAAGTAAGTTACTTGACTGGTGCTTTTTCCTAGCAGCTTTGCTTTCTGTCATTACAGAATTAACTCTGAGTCAGGAAGATCGCTTAAATTGTCTGAGAAACTCAAGCAAATTGCAGATATGAAAGACTTAACTCATACAGGTACAGGCTATAAATAGGGTGTATACAGAATAAAAGATATTACTGCAGTACACGAGACTGTGGACTAAATTTGCATCTTGTTTTTCCTAGGAGAGGGATAAATGCATGAAGACAAATATCTTCAAGTCATTAAATCACATGACACTTCCATTCCCTTTTTCTCCTTTCTTCCCTCACAAAGTCACAAACAAGACAATCACTGGACTTTCTTTGCTGAGCTGCCTGACAGACATCATTATTTCCTCCTTTGGTCTGGGTGAAGATCAGTAAAGGCAGGAGAGAGGTCAGGACAGCATGTTGTGGTGGGCTGACTAAGCTGGCTGCCAGACCCCCATCCAGCTGCTTTCTCATTCTCTCTCCTCAGCAGAACAGAGGGAGCAAATAAAATGGAAAAGCTTGTGGGTCAAGATAAAGACAGGGAGATCGCTTAACAATTACTGTCATGGGCAAAACAGACTCAGGGAAAATTAATTTATTTCCAAATCAAGATAGTTAGATCCTGAGAAAGAAAGACAAATTAAAACAACACCTTCCCCACCTCTTCTTCCCAGGCTCAACATCACTCCTTCACTATCAAGTGCTTCACCTCCTCCCTCACCCCTGAGTGGCGCAGAGGGTGAGGAATGGCAGTTGCAGTCAGTCCATAACAGCTCCTATTCACCGCTCCTTCCCCCTCACACTTTTCCCCGGCTCTGACATGGGCCCTCTCCATAGGTGACAGTTCCTTCAGAAAAAGCCTGCTCCTGTGTGGGTCCTTCCCACAGGCAGCAGCAGAATACCTGCCCACCATGGTCCTCCATGGGCTGCAGGGGAACCCCTGCTCCCGCGCCTGCAGCACCTCTTCCCCTTCTCCTTCACTGATGGGGCCAGCCAAGGCTAACCAAGTTAGATACAGAGAAGACACTGTTACATTTAAATAAAACACTTGGAGGACAAATTGCTGATCATGCTACTTTTCTCATCCAAATTGGAACCAAAAAGACCAAGGCCTTTGGGCAATAGCTGCTGCTTGCATTTGTGATATCCCAAAAAGACTCAGAGGGTTTATCATCATTAAATCATTTGCATCCCTGGAGCACTGCTGCTGGGGACCACTGCCTCCTCTCCTCCAACATCTTCCTCTGTGAGCATCTTCAGTGTTGAACACTCCATTTGCTTCCAAGTTACAGCATTGGAGAAAGGAAAGAAAAGCTTTAAAATATGAATTGTAATTTTCCCCATTGTTTCTGAAAAACCCAGGTTTGTTGATCTTTAGATATGCTGCGAGGAAAAGCTATTCATAACGACTTCTGCATGGAGGACAAGATTTGAAATCCATTTTAGGAAGAAAACCTATTCTTTCTCTTGGATACTTAATCAGCATGGCAGATACTTATGTAACCTGAATTCAGCGAAAGTTTAACCGTATTTCTGCATGTTTAGAGCTCCAGTAATATGCTTCATCCTCTAACTATAGGTTATATAATACGTTTCCTCCATAACTGCAGAGTATAGGCCTGAATAAATTGCAGTTCAGCCAAAGTTTAAGCAAATACTAGATGTAAAAGCAGGTAAAACACTAGTTAAATCTATTGTGTTTTTTCCAAATCTAATAAAATAACAGTCATCAGATAATTATTATAAGAAACTCAAATTAAAATAATTGATTGCACTACCCCCTCCCTGCAACACACAGAGTTACCTCTGAAGT
>JAVJGI010000032.1:3152537-3164988 GCA_035590275.1 Ibycter americanus
GAGGGTATAGAATACACAGTTCCAGTTACACCCACACAGTGATAAACTGGTCCCAGCCACTATAACTAGGACAGTACTGTACTCTAAGCTTTAAGGTCAAAATCAGTTAACTTCTGCAAGATGTAGATGGAGCCCTCAGAATCACTGAACTAAACAAGCAGGTTACAAACAGGGCCACTTGGACAGTCTCACTTCTGCCAATTACCATATTTTGTGACAGAGGATATTTTTTATGAAGACTGCAGGGAGGAAGGTGGTTATTTCAGTTGCGAGTGCAACCAGAAACATTCAAGTTAAGTATTTCTGAGCTTGAAGTAGAGGCACAATAAATGCATCTAAGCAAGTCAACCTTCTCATTGCATACTCTTTGCAAAGGTGAAAAATATGTCTGCAAAGGTGAGCTGCATGCCGAAATAGGAGAAAGTCAGATGCTTTTTTTAGAGACATGTGGAATAGTCCTCAAATACTGCATGTTAAGTAACAACAGTAATAAATACTTTTCAGAAAAACAAGCATCACTTGCAAAACTTAAACCAGATGATGACCAGCCCTCACATGTAAGTATAAGGGAACATACAGGTTCAGAGGACTTACATTTCTGTACAGGAACTTCAGAGACTTCCTTGCAGAGCACAAGTCCCTTTTATTTCCTGATGTACTGTAAATCAGGAGTCTAAAAAATAATCTGGTAGAAGATGAAAATCTGTCTGTTACTGCACCTGAAATTCTACTAGCCTGTTGCTGGCAAGTGAGGCAGGCCAGGTAATCAACTTAAAAAATAATGCAGCTCATGTGCTCAATAGTCAAAATTCTGAAGCAAAATTAAAGTGGATAATTTGATGAGAAACCCACCTCAAAGACTCCTCTGCAATGCAACATTTACTGATACATCTAATGTGCCTCAGGGTTCTAAAGCCAATTTTAAAAAAAAATTTTTTCCTCACACCAGTGGTATGACTTTTGTTCAGGACTTGATTCTGGCCACCTAGAACTGCAGCCTGGATGGTCATTGGATTGGCTGCATGTTACCAGTGAGAGGCTAAATTTCCAGGCTGCACTTGTGTTCTCATGTACTAGTGCATAATGTGAACTTGCATATTTCTGTAGCTGCAAAGTGTCGTATTCGACATAAAATATTTAATTTGGTGAGACAGGTTCACTTCCATCTCATCACCAACACAGCCACAGTGACTGTTTTATTCTTCAGGATGAACCACTACTACCGGACTTCCAGACCATTTGCTTGTGTATTTGTCACAAGTATATTGCAGTGAGACCAAAATATGCAACTAATTTCTACTTCAACGTAAGCGATAATAACATAGTCTAAGTTATTTTCACAGTTCATCATCAGTTTAAATGATGGACCAGCTATCGGCTAGCTCAGACAGCACTTCTTTAAGTAAAAGTAACTGGCATGGTACCTGTTGTCCCTCTGGAGTGTATCATATAGGAACACCCAGCAGGGAAGCTAGAGAAGTAGTTCTAGCCTCCTTCAAGTAATAATAATGTTCAGAATTCACAGTGAAAATCTGCCTCAAAATATGTGTGGCTATTCAAACGAACACAAGCAGTAAGAAAAACACAACTGTCTCCGCTTTGACAAAAAGGCTGTAGAAACTGTAAGTGTCCAAATTCATCCCACTCCATGAATGAGGAACAAAGCTGGTCTGGGCTGCCTGTGGTTATAAAGCAGCTCAAAATAAAATGGGATATTAAAGACTGTATGATTTCTTCACAGTAAGTCACAATAGCTATATATTAAGTATCGAGTAAATAAGCATCTGTGACTTGCAGGCTCATTTTCATGCCTGCATGTTTTTTATTCATAAAACCTTTAGATATGTTAGATGTTTAAATCTTTTAGAAGTTGTTTGGGAATTTTTATCCTCCTACTTGAGGTGAATTAAACACACACCTATGCTCAAATTAAAAAAAAACCCAAAAAACAAAAAACAACCAACAATGCATTGAGCAGAGCCCTACCTACCACCATAAGCAGTTCTACAAGGAGTCTGCAAAGATGCATTACTAGCTGATTCCTTACATGCACTGGCACCAGCACCCATCCCATGAGCAGTGCCACGGGGTGCCTCAGCCTGGCCTTGGGTACAACCCCTGGCCAGCTCTGCTGCCCAAAGGTGGCCCTGAGCCCCCCCATTCCAGGGTGGCTACAAGACAATGCTGTGGCTGTTCCTTAACTCATCACCAAGGGAAATTTTACTCCCTTCCAGGGAGTCCTTCTGTCTCTGGTATTCATGCTTCCAGCCAGTTTAACCTCTTCTTTCAGTCAGGCCTTCTTGCCATCCATGCCAGATCATTCCTCGGTCACAAACTGCCACTGCTGAGTTCACATTTTTAATTTCCCCTTCAAAGTCCAATTACTTTTAAAGCACAGCCGTTTCCAAACTTACTATGAGTTAGACCACTGAAAGCTCCTGTAAATCTTTTTATTTTACAGATACGCAAGAACTGTTAAAGCATCTGCTTGAGTCATATAAAAAGCTTCCTTTAAAAAATGCAAACACATGATACTTGAGTCATGTCCAGAGAATTAGACAATTTCACTTTTTCTGCAAAGTGCTATGAATTGGATATGCCCATCTTTTCTTCCAAGCATTTAATACCACATTCAGGACACTTGACACAACCAGCTGGTATCCTACTCTTCTTTGCTAAAAAATTCTACCTTCCTTTTTTAGTCACTAACTGTGAGTAATCCTAAATGCCAACTGATGGTGTATTGACCAAACATGTTATTAAAAATCATCACTTACAACCCTGGCAAAAATTTTAATGAGGCTGAGAATGGCCACTAAACATGCAGAATAAGCAGGTGATACCACGGAGGAATGCTGGCAATGTTATGCAGTACACATTGGTGGGAACTTGAAGTTGGAAAATAGGAGGGAAATGTCTTCCATCTACCATCAGGAAATCACAGACACCAGAAGGCTCCACTTCAAGACACACTTTGCTTGCCAATCTTTACCTTCTGTTTAGTCAACTTGCAAGCTTAATGAAACTCTTTCCAAGGTAGAAATATCTGAGGTAGGTCTGTTTTAAAGAGAAATATCTCCTCTTCTGTGTCCCAGCAGAGCATTCAACTTTTGGGGCTTGCAGTGTTCTGAGACTGTGAGCACCTTAGTGATAAATGGGTAGTGCTTGCTGGCCTCTTAGTGCAAGAGTGACTGCAAAACCCAGATCTTATCAGCTTTCTATTATTCATTCAGTTCATTTTAAAGATCAAAATGCCTACATATTTACACTGACAACTGGAAGTCTGGCAGGAGGGTGGGGCATGAATATCTCTTCTGATATGGGAAATGCACAAATTTCTAAATGTTTCTGTTTCTCATTTATTTATTTCTCAGTGCAGCCTGTCCCTGGCTTGTTGCCCAATATGCATACTGCAAAACCACCATGCCACTCACTCATCTCCCCATATCACTGTGAAGTACTTTCAATTCAATCCAAACAATTTAAACAAATGATAAAGAGAGTTAGTTCTACTCTTACAGTGCTGGGTGGGGAAAAAAAAAAAAAAGCTTGTGAGAGGAAAAACATGTTGGTGTGCAACAATTGAGGACTGTAATACATGCAGACAGAGAAAGAGAATTAAACTTGCAGAGAAAATATTCACTAAACTCACTTTAGAGCCATAAACAGATTCTTTCCAGGCAATTTTGAGGACTACAACATATAGTTAGAGCATGAAGATAGAGTATTTCCTATGAGAAAAAAAAGATAAAGTAAATTGATTATTTTGTTCACAGTGCATTTACTTTCTTTTAATACAGTGGCATATGTACTTTAAACCAAACTGACCAAATCAACTTACATATTTTCTAAAGAAACATTCACAAATTAAGAGTGAACAGTATTTGCTTTTATAAACCTTAAGCAGGTTAGAGTAACAGGATTTTTTTTCTCCAAGGTTTTAATAGTAATATAACACATTTATGCTATCATTGACAGCAATAAGTTTTAACTGAAAATATTTAGAAAGCTCCAGAAGTACTCAGTAGCTTTTCATAAAAGATCTGCAAACAGTTTTGGGTACACTTTAGGATAAATACTGCTACTACTTATGCCCATGCAGCCTACTGCATTGCTAATGATTTACAGATGTTATTAGAAGTAAAAATTTTGTTCTAAGGCAGACTTCCCTACACATGCTTTCCAACACAACCCATGGGTCAGGGATCATGTTAAAACAGGATAGCTTCCCATTCCCAGTCCCTGCACTGTGCCTTCACCTTTCTGCCTCTGTCTAAATTAGCCTACATGTAAAACACCAGTTGGTGATGAGGACTCCAGGTCCACAACAGATGAATTTCAGGGAGTTTTATCTTGGACCAAATTTGCTCTAGTCTTGTAGACCAAATAAATACGCATTAAGTGCTAGAATATTTCAGTGTCTCTTCCATTTTAGTTTAATCCAAAAGTAACAAAACTCATCACTCAGGCGCACCAAAGCACAATATGACAATAAAAAAAAAAAAAAAAAAAAAAAAGAAAAAGAAAAAAAGAAAAAGAGGCATTTCCTTTCCAAAGTAATTGTAACTACTAAAACACTGAAAACACTTTAAAGTGTACTTTTTCCTTGTTGTATCTTTTACCTAAGAATAGCAGAATTGATTCGTCTCCTGAAAGGTATGAACTATTGAAATGCTGTGAAGTGCAGTGAGGTCTTGGCTGAAGCTGATTTTTGAAGTGACTCTGGTCAGGATCCCCTTAGGGTCAGCTGTGAGCTTACATTAACTGATACTGTATGCTTGACTCCAATAGAGCAATGCCAGTTACGCTAGCTAAAGCAGTGAATCTTTAAATGGTTATTAATATTTCACCTCCGTCTGTCTACTGCATTTATGGGCAGAGGTATGGTTAGAGGTGCTTTTGAGGCAAACCACGCTGGGGAAATTTCTGTTCCCATTCGCGCCTTCCTTGCAAAACACTGGTATACATATCTGTTCCTGTTACAGGGTGGTTTTCACAGGCTGGACTCGTAGAGCTTTGATTATGGTAAGAAAAAATCATTCCAACTGTTCAGAGAAGCATCTGCTGCCGTGATGAGTAATAACTGGATCAGTTCACTAGAAGTATGTTTGACTGGGTAATAAGGAGGTTAACGACCAAGATTACAATAAATGCCCGATCATTTCCCCTAAGCTTAATGTTGAATTGTACACATGCACACACACACACAGAACTTTGCTTGCTTAAACTGAAATCGGTGACATTTAGTAATTCAGAAATGGTATCACCGATTAAACGGATGCATAGATTCTAACACAGCACCTTCCCACCTCAGGTACACCGCAATAACCAGCAGATCAAGCCTTTACTCCGAGGGCAGCCGCGGTGGGCTGGGCCGGCCCGCTGCTCGCGCCCCCCCGCCGCAGCAGGGCAGGGGTAGAACGTCAGGTGAAAAAGCTCGTGCGTCCAGATAGAGACAGGGAGAGATCACTCACCCGCTACTGTCACAGGCAGAACAGACCCGACTTGGGCAAAATTAACTTACTGCCAATTAAAATAGGTCTGGACAATATGAAACAAAGACAAATTATAACAGCACCTTCCCCCACCCCCCTTCCCCCCCCGCCTCAGCTTCACCGCTCCATTCCCCGCCCCTGCAACGCCTCCCGCCAGCGGCGCGAGGGAGCTGTGGGCGGGAACGGCGGTCGCGCGGGTGCGGCTCAGCCCTGCGGCTCCTTCCTCCTCACAGCGTCCCCCTGCTGCCCTGTGGGGCTGCCGCAGGCGGCGGTGAGCAATGGCGGCTCTACGGTGGTGTCCCGGCGGGCTGCAGGGGGCCCCGGCGCCGGCAGCATGCCCCTGCCCGACACCTTCTTTCACCTGGGTGTCACAGGACTGTTTCTCACACTTTTCCCCTCAGTCCTCCCTCACTGCTGTGGGGCATTTTGACCTTTCATAAATACGTTTTGAAAGAGGTGTCACCAGGCTGCGCTGGGGCCGTTCTGGAAGCAACTGGAACTGGCTGGGACTGTCTGCGGCCCAGCACTTGGGCACCTGTCACAGGGGCCTCTCTGCAGTGTGCCCCCCCACCCCCCACTTTGCCAACTCTGTCAGATACATCCTATATTCAGTCTTTTAGAAAATCTTATTACCAAAATATATTGAGTTGGTGTGAAACCTCATAAGGGGTGTACTGATTGTGAAAAATTAAAATCAATTTCTGCAGCTGACCAGCCAGTGATCAGAATCACAAAAGCATGGGCTGCCTTCATTCAGTCCAGGGCTATGGCTGACAGGGAGGAAGGCAGGATCTGTTCAATTATTGATTGCTTTTTCTGCTGCAGACCTCCCTCTTCAACCTGAGCAAGGCATTTTCTCTCCCTCAGTTCCTCACACTTCAAGTAAGAAGAAGGGGTGGAGAAGAGTTAGATACATATAGGATGGTGCTAACCCATAGAGTGAGGGGTACCATCTGTTTTACATCAGATGTTTATCTCGCCTAGATAAGCTCACTGGTCAGTGCACACAGGGGAAATATATCTAGGTATGGTACTTAATGCAGGTTTTTAAAAGCCTGGGCCTCAATACTTCCTTCCTGCCCTGTCTGAGATGAAACCAAGTGTTTTCAGAACCCTGAAGTAATGCCACCAAAAATGAGAAAACAAATTAGGGATCACAGTTTGCTATACAGATGAAAATCTGCAGTGTATTTGCCAGCTATAATTGACTGTGCTCACTCATCTAAAAGCAAGATAGAGAGTTGCCTAAAGCTCATCAAGAAGTTGATGGATTTTTTTCCTGCACTGTTACAGAAAGGATGGCTGTTTTGCTCAGATATTATTGGAGGACTCTGGTTTTAAAATTGAGTCCAGAGATATTTTTGCTCCCCACAAAAGTGACTTGGGCTGCCTTCCATTTCTTGGGGAGTTTAATGTAGGTTACCTTAAAGCCAAAGGCTTTTTGTAGGGGAAGTGCCTGGATTTTTCTGAAAGTAGAAGAGTCTCAGAGCCTCTGGAATCCTTTAGGTGATCCCAAAATCAAGTACCCTGATGTTGTTAGTCCGTTTTGGCCAAATGAAAGGACTGTCATGAAATTTAATCTCAGGCATGCAAAACCACTGTGTTACTAGCAAGAAAGTCATATAACTTAAAAAAAAAAATCATAAAGATATGAAGTCATAAACAACCATTACAATAAAACTCAAATATTTTAATACCCTGATCTGTTTCCAGTCTCCTGGAGAAATGGTTCCTAAGTCTGCTAGCAGTCTGCTAGAAATCTGCATAGTAAGTAGCCAGTACAAAGCTCATAGCATCATATTACATACAGCACTATTTTCATGATCTTCATAAGACTCACAGTGATGCGCTTCTTGATAAAGTCACATGCTGAAATCTGGACAGTTGAAACATGCTGACAAGCTGAAGAATTTGGGAAGCATTACACTGAAGTACAGTGCTGCCTTCCTTTTGAAAGGCAGCTCTGCATCTCTGATGGATGATACTGGGTGTGATGTAGTGACTTTTCAGTTTTAAATTGTAGCTGCTGCTCCTTTTCAGAAAGTTCTAACATTCATTAAGGGACAGTGTGCTCATTTGAGATACTTCATGAAGCTAAGATATATGATTCAAAAGCTCTACATTATCGAATTATATGGTCCTGAAATGAAGATGTTAAAAAAGAAGAAAATGTTCATTTTATAGTTTCCTTGTCTTGCAAATTAGTCTGATACTCATTCCCATTTATATCATTTATATGCAGAGACTTGTGTACTCTGATGTTTCATGTCCCATTTTGGATCAGTTTTATAATGAGAACAGAGGGAGAAAGTCTGTAACTGTGGGGCTGATTTTCAACACATTTTGGGGATGTAAGTGCCTCCACGTCATTAATCTTTAACAGACCGGGAGACCTGCCCACGCATTGTGCCTTAGAAAGCCTCTCCATATATATTGTGTAATGACTTTGGAAGATCAGTTTTTCTTCCTCTTTCTTCATTACTTTAGCAGGGTTATTAGTTACTTTATGCTGCTGCCCCATGTGTGGGAAGACACAACAAAATTACACATCTATCTATGATTTGTCGACATGTCTTCTAGGGCATTTCCACTATGCTGGTGGTACATTTTAATAATGGTATCTTGCATTTAGTTGTGCATTACTGTAAATTTGTCATAGCTCTGTAACTATATATTATTTGTAGTGCTTACACTAATCTGCTAGATATTATTTGTAGTTCTTATGCTCATTTGCTACATAGCCAAATTGCCTAAGCACCAAAGACTCAAAATGCAGTGACCTGAAATATTAACAGGTTACATCATCTCATTAAGGAAAAGAAAATGCTGTCTTATTCAAAGCCTACATATAGGCTGACAATGCGTTTATCCAAGAAAACCTTCATGCCCACTGAATCTTTAAAACAGCTTGAGCCAGAAAAGTTTTCTTTAGCTTAAGAACAAGCTAGGAGTCCTGTTTTACAGGTAACATGCAGCAAAACAAAGAAATTATCTGGGAGAGGAAAATGTCTTCCCTGTTTTTCCTTTGTTTTCCCAAAGGCAGAAAAGTCTAGCCATTGCTCTAACTTCCAGTAACAACGTGAACCCAAAGGTGGGGAGCATCAGGCAAGAACTGCTGAGAGACTAGCATTTGCTTCTATACTGCAGCTCTTTCACCTCCATACTTTCCTGTCCATAACATGTTTTGAACTCATGACTAGATGAGGACAGAGTTCACCTGCTTTAATGTAGTGACTCTGGCCTTTGTCAGCATGAAACCATGAGGACTCAGGACAGTACTGGTGTGGGCTATACACCCCAACATTTTGCTGAGCATCTCAGCTCATGTGGAGCTATAACCCTTCATTGGTAGTTCTACCAGACTAGGCTGGCTTAAAGTTATCTTGGGTGCAGCCATATGAGCTACCATCACTGTGCTGGCTGTAGACATCCTCATAAAAGGACTGCCTGCTCTCTCCAGCCTCTGGTCCTTCTGTCTCTTGTCTCTCCCTCTGAAGTTTATTGAAGGCGTCGAAAAGCAAAAGTTGAAGATTGTCCCTTTTTTTGCTTTCTTGTCATGAGACTTTGCCTGCTTTTCTGCTTCCAGCTGAGCTAATCTTCCAGTGACAGTCACTGCAGAAGCTTTGCAACTGATGAGGCAGGCTGGTAATAAGTGGTTTTTTCGCCTCCAGCTCATTATCATGGTGCTGGACCATTCTACCAATTGACTCAGGTGTCTGCAACTTCTGCATATTCTTCTCTCAGTTTTCCTTATTGCAGTCTCTTTCTCATTTCTAACAGCTCCAGGCCTATCCTTTTGCTTGTCTGGACACTCACTTTTGTTTTGCATCTAATGTAATTGTACCTTGGGTTCAGTCATCCTGGGTTTATGACAGGCAGGTCCTGCTTGACTAACCTGATCACCTTCTGTGACAAGACAATCCACTTAGTGGATGATGGAAAGGCTGTGTATGTTGTGTGGTAGACTTCAGTAAAACCTTTGATACCATTTCCCACAGCATTCTCCTGGAGAAACCGGCTGCTCATGGCTTGGGTGGGTGTACTGTTCACTGGGTAAAAAACTGGATGGACAGCTGAGCCCAAAGAGTGGTGGTGAATGGGGTTACATCCAGTTGGGGGGCACCAGTCACAAGGGGTGTTCCCCAGGGCTCAGTATTGGGGTCAGTTCTGTTTAATATCTTTACCAACAATCTGGACAAGGGGATTAAGTGCACCCTCAGTAAGTTTGCAGACGCCACCAAGCTGGGTGGGAGTGTTGATCTGCTTGAAGGTCAGAAGGCTCTGCAGAGAGATCTGGACAGTCCAGATCAATGGGCTAAGGCCAGTTGTATGAGGCTCAGTGCTGGACCCTGCAGTTGGGTCACAGCAACCCCATGCAATACTGCAGGCTTGGGGAAGAGAGGCTGGAAAGCTGCCTGGTGGAAAAGGACCTGGGGGTGCTGGTCAGCAGCTGGATGAATATGAGCCAGCAGTGTGCCCAGGTGGCCAAGAAGGCCAACAGCATCCTGGCTTGTATCAGAAACAGTGTGGCCAGCAGGACTAGGGAAGTGATTGTAACTGGTGAGACTGCACCACAGATACTGTGTTCAGTTTTGGACTCTTCACAACCAAGAAAGACATTGAGATGCTGGAGCATGTCCGAAGAAGAACAGAAAAAGCTGGTGTCTAGAGAACAAGTCTTATGAGGAGGGACTGAGGGAACTTGAGTTGTTTAGTCTGAAGGAAAGAGGCTGAAGGGAGACCGTATCACTCTCTACAACTATGTGAAAGGAGGTTGTAGAGAGGTGTGTTTCTGCCTCTTTATCCAAGTAACAAGTGATGGGATGAGAGTAAATGGCTTCAAGTTGCACCGGGGGAAGTATAGACTGGATATTAGGACAAAATTTCTTCACTGAAAGGCTTGTCAAGCACTGGAACAGGCTACCCAGGGAAGTGGTGGAGTCACCACCTCTGGAGGTATTAAAAAGGTGTGTAGATGTGGTACTTAGGGACATGGTTTAATGATGGACTTGGCAGTGCTATTAGGTTTATGGTTGGACTAGGTGATCTTAAAGGTCTTTTCCAACCTAACTGATTCTATCTGTGGTTCTGTTTTCCTAAGGTCTGGTACCTCTGGTCTAAATTTTTGAAAAAGAGCTTTTTGCTTTTAATAGCAAGCAGAAGGGTTACTTTTAGTTCTAGAGGGAGAAGCGCTATTTCAGAGACCAATTTGGACCTAACCTTCTTAATAAGTTGACAATACCAGGCTCCATGGTGTGGTGCAACCCAAGAGATAACGTTTTGACCTCATACACAGCAAAAATGTGGTCAGTACAATGATCAGCTTCAGAGAATGGCTGAAACCTAGGAAAGAAGAATGCATTTTACTGCTAATCTTAAATACACTCTGAAAATTAGGATAGAGAGCTTTTAGCAGCATGTGGTAAGTGGAGCAGAGATTTACTTTTTTTCTTAATTTGATCAAAGGATTATTTTATTTGAAGTAAAAAGCTCTAAAAAGGAGATATGCATGAGATGCAGGAACTGCTAGGAATGGGTGAGTCAGAAAAAAACCAACCAATCTGCAGGGGATTTTCATTCTATTCCATAGTGGCTGAATTTCAGTCTGAAAAATGAAAATGAAGAATGGCATTGGATTGATTGGCTAGGGGAGCAGTAGATGTCTTAGGACAGGAGCAGCTATTGGTGCTGTTCGAAAACAAAGATTTTTTTGACATAGAAAGGGTAGTTTTACACATTTTGGAATGTTAGGACAGAAAATGTAGGTCAAGTAGTAAGATACAGAAGGAGGCAGAGGGTAAAAAGGAATAGGAAAGGGGGCATGTGAGGATATAATATACAAAGGAAGACACTGCTTTCATATGAAAGCTGTAAAACAGCAACCCATCTGGGTTAGCATTGACAGAGATAACGGAACAGGCCTGACAGTTTCCTGAGGACCGATGCTGAGATCAGCAGTGGGTTGTTTCATAATCTGTAGAACTCCCTGTTCTGCTTTGTTTTTTTCCTCTTTATTTCTTCCCAGAGCATGTGTTAAATCATATCCCAACTGTGGTAATAAAAAAAGATTCAATAGTTGGTGTATCAGTGTGAAAGTCAATGCCATAAAGTCAAAGCTAAAGTGTTATTTCCCAGGTAACTGCTAACAAAATGTAAATGCATTTACCCTGATATTCATGTCAGCTTCTTGTCTTTATTGTATTAGAACTGTATTCAGTAAGCTTGAATGTTTCATTGAACCTTTCCTGCTGTCTTGTGGAGAAGCATAAGGGTCACAAGTTTTCTGTTGGATTCTGTTATTTTGTACTGTAAATGACAATGGCAGATTTATAGCTGGATTTTTTCTAGGCCTACAACTTAAAATAAATGATCATACTGGGATAGGACTCTTTAGTGATGTGGAAAGAAAGAAAGGACCTTTTTGACAAAGAAATCAATTAAAAAAACCCCACTTATCTGCTAAGGTGCATCAAGACCTCAGTCAACTCTATGTAACTTCAGAAGAAAATGATGAAAGTTTTCCCCTACAAAAAAGAGGATTTTTTTTTGTACCCATAAGAAGTTGTCCAACTGATTCCCAACTTACTTCTCAGGAAATCTTGTCTACTTACTGCTTTAAACCTGCTGAGTGGAGTCTGTGTCACCTCAAAACCAGAAAGAACTTACTTCCTTGACCTATCACATGTAATGGGAAGATTCAAGACTTTCTCTTTTTTCACCTGACCAGTCTTTGAGATAATCACTTAGGAAAAAGTAACACCTTCAGGAAATGTGTACTTAAGCCCGAGCTCTAACCCACACCTAGAGAACTGCAACTTCAAATAACGACAGGCCGTGTCCTGACTAGGGAGTGCCATCACAGGCGAGCCAGGGGCTGCAGGAGGGCAGCGATGCCTGTCGGGGCAGGAGAGCTGTAGGCGAGGCTCTGGGCAGGCCCTGGGCAAGCCCCTGCCAGC
>JAVJGI010000032.1:3171100-3212427 GCA_035590275.1 Ibycter americanus
CCTTACGTGTCCCTTCAAACTTGAAGGGGAGAGGAAGAATCACAGAGTCATAGAATGTCTTAAGTTCAAAGGGACACGTAAGGGTCATCAAGTCCAACTCCTTGCTCCTTGCAGGACTACCTAAAATTAAACTGTATGACTAAGAGCATCATCCAGATATTTACATATCCATGTTCTTCTCCATAATATTTACAATTAATAGGTAATTATAGTGATGGGAAGTAAAATTCTCATTCTTACATTGAGACTGTCTGGACGTACTTTTTGTCTGGTCAAGTCCAACCACTCCCTATCTGGAGTACACCCGGCTTGTGCCAAAAAGGGCGTCAGACTGCCAGCTTTCCTCAAGCTTTTGTTGCTCCTCACCCACCTCAGGCAAGACCTGGACTGGGCTCCAACACAGAAATATATTCAAGTTTATGAGTTTGTGGTTTAGATACATCACTCCTCAATCAAATCTCACGTGAAACTTTCTGAACTAGTTAGGCGATAGATTTCAGATGTCTTTTGGCCAAGAGAGTGCATAAGATTATGAGATCAAATGGAAATGTTTATATGCTCTATCAGTGGTGTAGTATATTACCATCTGGTGAAAACTTAATGCAGTTGCAGTTTGAACTTCCAGGTGCTGTGGTGAGAGACAGTGCTTGTCCAGATATTTCTACTGTAATTGCTATTGTAATCTCTCAGCAGGATGGACCCAATCAGAGACAGTCTGAATGGATTTACAACCTCTTTGCATTGATATATGCTCTAACGTTACTATGTGTTAAAAAAACTGATTTCAGAGACTGACTTCACTTCTCAAGCATCTCTTGATCAGTACAGTGTGCATTATGTCAGGATATGTTTTGAAGCACCCCTTTGCCTAAATACCTGTTATATACCAGCTTGGAGACTAAGACAAATGCGAAACTCTTTTAAATATATAGACTGCTAGTAAATAAAAGGGGAACAAATTAAGTTTTGCATATGACTGAGAAGCAGCTTCTCAAAGTGATTATTGTATTTTAGTGGTATTTCTACAATTAGAATGATTTCTTAGATGTACTTTTCAGATTGGAACAGAACAGCTTTCTTTTACACTGACATAAATTGGGCAGACAGGATCAGCTCAGCTGGACTATACTAATTTGTCAACACGTGCATACCACACTTTTTAGCTGTGTTTTTGAACTCCTGAGTTCAGTGGGAACATTCTAGTTAGATATGTTACAGAGTCCTAGGTAATCCAGGGAATATTTTTAAGATAACTATAACAAGTATTTATCTTTCTTTAAAACATTATTCCATTAAAATGACATGCACAGCTATATATGAATGCTAGTTTTAGAAAAGGTTGTGTGGGAGGGGAGGACAGAGACTGCCTGATTGTTACTAACGGGAAGTAAGAAAACACTGGGTCTTATGAAAGAAAGTAAGAAAGAAAAACATGTTTATCTGGCCAAAAGGTGTTTGCATGTTTATAACCATATATAGCTACATAACTGCATGAACAGCTTCCGCCCTGAACCTGGTGGAACATACAGCTGGAATTTGTATCTGGGCTCAGAGATACAAATATAACCTTCTTTTCACAATAGAGCATATCTGGTTGCACCACAACCTGAGTCCGTGCCTTCATAGGCTACAGGCTGTTTATGAGAAACAGCAATAAAACCCTATTAAATTAACTTATTATTGAATTAATGTACTATCTTGATTCTGCCAGTAGCTGAACAGATCTTTCAGAGAAAGGTTCAGGAATATCTTTTGATACCAATCATTGTATAGGCAGCTACCCGAGGGAAGCCTTTAAATACACAGCCAGTTACTGCGTATTATCCCTTTCCAAAATGAAGAAAGCCCTGCAGCTAAATTTATTATGTGTTCCCTTATTTTTGCTGCATAAGCTCAAAGATTCTAATAAGTGGGCACTAGCAACATATCTACTATGACATAAGATGATAAATAATATTTGGACTCTTATTTAGTGTATTACAGCCTATTTATCCTATTATAGAAAAGTACAATGTTCCAGACTGTAAAATGAGAATCTATTTCAGTTTAACGGAAAAGCTTGCAATACTTCATAATTAAAGATGTCTTGCTGTGATACTTAAGCAGATCTCGATTCCTCTAGTTTTGCTGGTTGTCTTTGAGTAACATGAATAGCGAACCTCAGATGTGAAAACTTGCTCTTTCAAGTCTCTTAGGAACGTTCTTGCTTTAATTTGGGCAAATGTTTTCTTTCTTTTCTGACAATTGTCACTTTTAATTCACAACACGTTGTCAATTATTTGGTTTTCCAATATGTACTCTATTCCATCTTAATTTCAGGTACCCTTTGAAATCCATATGCTATACAATTTAGAAAGAAGCTTACTACAAGTGTAGTAAGTAGCTGACAAAGAGAGAATCGTAAGAGCTTGTTCCCGTACCCAACACGACAAACCAGGGAAAAGAAACTCTTCACAATGCTGCAGTTTATGCCTTTTTATGAAGAGTTTTACTAAACTTATCAGCATACAGCAAAAAGCTGGTATGTGAACATACTCCTCTCTGATCTATTAATGATGACTTCAAAACCTGACTCTTCCATCTGCTGTTGCATACTAAAAAATAGTGTCTCAAATGTAGATTTGTATTTTAGAAATAAATTTTGCAAGCAAAAGGAAAGTGAGTAATTTAAGGCTATAGTCTACAGTGAACCTTGAATGCATATTTAATTAAAGAGCGTGCATAGTATCACTGGTCTGGTTTTGTAGTTTCCTTGTATGTTGTGCTATCATAACAAAGTGAGTATATGACAAATACCACACTTTTCACAGTGACTAACTGGCTTTTCATATAAAATTATTAAACATTAGTTTTAAGACTCAACAAAAATGATCACCTAGTTTATAAATATATTGTGGGAAAATAAGGGAAGATTGGCAAGGATAATTGCAAACACACTCAAGTGACTCACAACATGGTGTAGAAAAACTCATATATCACATCAACTGTTGCTTTGCATTGTGTGTTAGACAAGTAGAACATCTGTGTTTGGATAACATAGGCCTGTGATAGACTTTAGAGGCACCCTATCAAAGATGCTTGAGATTCCTGCCCTGCTATGGGAAAGATCCAAGCACACTGGTAAACTACGCCTGCATGAATTCCTGATAAGCAGGCGAAAACAGCAGGTTCAGTGATCCTCTAACACCAACCGAGCTCTGCAGTGCCTGTGTTCCTGCCTGTGTGCCTCTGCCTGGGTGCTGCTTCAGGGATCCCCCAGCTGGTGAGGTAATGAAAATAAATTTATTTGCATTTCATCTGTGGTTTGTGGTTGTTCCTGCGTCCTGCCTGTGCTGGCTCATACACACACATGTGTATATATATATATCTCACAAGGGAAACCTCAAATTGCAAAGTACCCTAGAAAGACAAAAGGAATTTAACAAAATACACTTATAAAATCATGTCCAACATACTTCTAGCAAATATAGACTAAATCTGCAGGGAGACCAAGCTTTCAGGACGTTCAAATGGAAGTGGCACAAAATTTCCAACTGAGAAGTCCAGACAGTAGTGTTCTTCATGGCATGAGAGATTTCAATGGTCTGGAACCATCTAAGCACTACCCAGCTGGATTTAGAAAGAATGAATGGTTGTTAATATATTTGCCTGGCTTATGGTTCATGTGAGAATCCAGGAAAGCATAGCAATGTAACGTGGGCTGCAGCACAGTCTAAAGTAAATAAGACCATTCATTGCTTCTAAAAAGTTAGTCAAAATTCCAGAGGAACATCACGACCTCTTTTTGAAGAGAAGGTCAAGCTGAGTCACTTAGCTGCATTTGAAATATGCACCATCACAGAACTGGCACCTTTCCTAGGGAACATCACATTGCTTTGAACGTAGGCCTGATAATTCAACAACACCTCTGGTGGTCAAAGGGCTTCTGATGTGCATGGTTAAATATCTTACATTAGGTTAAATAATTCACTATGGAAGGACAACCAAGCTTAAAAGGAAGAGCAGATGGCTAACTTAACAGAGCAGAACATATTGCTATACTAAGCAGTAATTAATTCAATTGGAAACTACTGCTTAGGCAATGGCTGATCTCTGAAAGAAAAACTGGTACACCTGAGAGCATGCACTGATGTATTGACAACCAACAATGCAAAGTGCGTATCTACTGTCATTCTTACACACTTGTTATTTAATATAATTCACAGAGAAATAATTCAGACCATGTAAAAAGAGCATGCACATATAACAGCCTCTAAACCCTTGGAGGCGGGTGAGAGGGAAAAGGTTTGATGCAGGAAAGAAGCAATATGCTGACTGGCATGAACTTTTCCTAAGGGAAGAACCCCTATTCTTATACTAATTCCATTAAAACTGTAAGTAGAGCAAAACAATTGTATGTAACATACACATACTAGCTCAAAGGGGAATTAAAAAAATGCTGGCATAAAACTTACTTATCCTTTGGGAAGTATACAGGCAAAATGAGGGTATGTCTGCCTAATGGACTATGAAGTACGAATAAAGCCACCTGTATAGGTATGCAGAGTATATCTAGTCCATGACTTCTTTTATTATGAGAAAATTTTTTTTGCTTCATTTTTTAAATTTTATTTCCCCTCCAGCAGTTGTTTGTAGGGTTGGCATTTTTTCTTTCTTTCTTTTTTTTTGTTTTATTTTGTTTTGTTCCCTGATTATATTGTTTTTAAACTGTGAGTGTTAGTTTAGGTCCTTCTGGTAGCTTCTAGGGGCTTTGTAGCTTACAGCTCCAGTTTCCAGTTTGTCCAGTTCTTCATTAAAAAGGGTCTTTAAGTGCCTACTGGTTAGATAGTATTGGGCTACCAGAGAGCCGCTGTGGGAACAGTGAGTTAGCTGCTAGGATTGCAATAATTCAGATTTTTGCAGTTAGCATGGCAACTGGTGCTAAGAGGGTGCTGAAAGAAAGCTAGATGCTGTTCCAAACAGAATGGGACCAAACAACAGTGGTGGCAATGACCCACAGG
Source organism: Ibycter americanus (assembly GCA_035590275.1). Lineage (NCBI taxonomy): Eukaryota > Metazoa > Chordata > Aves > Falconiformes > Falconidae > Ibycter > Ibycter americanus. The sequence goes on from JAVJGI010000032.1 coordinate 3,176,101, forward strand.
GTTTGGTCACCCATTGCCACATTGCAAGAATGTGAAGAGAGGAACGCATTGCAGCAGCCTCAGCCTTCAGGTATGATGACCCCATCTCGGTCTGGGGCTACAGGGAATGCTGAGGACTCTCCCTGGGACTGGGGATGACAGGGATCTTCCCTAGGGGAGGTGTACTTTGGCCAAAGCAGTGAGCCACTAGGTAAAGGTGCTACCACACAGGGGCTGTTATCCATAGGAGTATAGCCTGTGGATTGAGAAACATTATTATCCCCCCTCTACTGCATCCAAAGATATCAACAAAAAGATATCAACTGCAGCAAGGTCAGTAGAAGCCCCCAGGTGTTTGGGGTGGGAGTGGGAATGGGGCTTGTTCAGCTAAAGGCAAGGAACATTTTGGGGCCACCCGACAGCAGCTGGCCCTGCCTGCAGGCAGGGGATTGAGAATCACAGAACAGTTGAGGTTGGAAGGCACTTCTGGAGGTCATCTGGTCAAGCTCCGCTTCTCAAGCAGAGCTACCTAGAGCCAGTTTCCTGGGACTATGTCCAGACAGCTCCTGAGTATCTCCAAGGAAGGAGACTCCACAACCTCTTTGGGGCAACCTGTGCCAGCACTTGGTCACCTTCACAGTGAAGAAGTGTTTCCTGATGTTCAGAGGGAACCTCCTGTGTTTCAGTTTGTGCCCATGGCCTCTGATGCTGTCACTGAGCACCACTGAGAGGAGTCCAGGTATGGGCTCACCAGTGCTGAAGAGAAGCACCTAGAGAAAGTGGAGCCAGGCTCTTAATGGCATTGCACACTGGAAGAACAACAGACATTGGCTATAAGTTGAAACGGGATGGTTTCCAGATGGATATATGGAAAAATATTTGAGGATGATCAAGTGACAGAACAGGCTAGCCAGAGAGTTTGTGCTGTCTGTATCCTGGGATTTTTTCAGGGCCCCAAAAGATCAAAGCTTGAGCAACTTGGCAGTCCCCAGAGCTGACCTGCTTTGAGCAGGAGGTCAGACAGGGGCCTCCTGAAGTCTTTTCCAGCTTGAGTTATCCTGTGAAAAGCATGAACTTTTCTCAAAATAGTGCTGAATACACCCCTCCCACCCCACAGTTTTCCCCTACGTAGGAAATACGCATGTGGGAAACAAGATACTTTGAAAGAAAAATTTGTTTTACATTGTTTAATCATATTTATGGTTTTAAATTTATTTTTAAATGCAAGGGGAATTATTCCAGTGGAAATAAAATTAGCAAAATATCATGTAGGATAGGATTATTTGGGTTTAAATCCTAAACCAGGCAGTATGGAGAAGTGAAGAGACTGCATTGCTCGATTCACACATCAAATGCTTTCTCTCCAGAACCTTTCTTTCTCTGCAGCTTTGCTAAAGAAAATACAGCAAAATTATTATGTTTTAATTTGGAATTTAATGCAGCTGTATTATTTTTATTATGGTACTGATAAATATTTTAATTAATCTGATGACGACTCAGTTATAACTTGCAACAGGAACAAACTCAGTACAAAAAATACATTAGATCCCAGAGGAGATCAGAAGACTGACTGCTGTCCTCAGTGGATACAGGGCCAAGCATATAAAAGTTATTTTTTCCTGACACTCAAAGGATCAGTCATCTAATTCCCTTTATTTCAATGGAAACCATACACTAAAAATGCAAACCTCTGAATTTGAAAAATCTTAAGTATAACAGCAAATAAACGAGCAAACATCAGAACAAATCAGCAAACATCATAAAGAAAGAAAAATTTACAATGACATCAATAACTTCAGCAGTTTAAAATCATGATCAAGAAGCCATAAAACATATCAGAATATTTACATCTTCATACTTAACATATATTTGCTTATCTTGGAACAATAAGCAAGCTTTCCAGTTTAGCACAACAACTGTATTTTTGAGAAAACCTCATAGAAAAAACTAAGCTTAAAGACCCTGTAAATGGAAAATTTCCTTCAGCACTAAGCAGACAATACAGCTAGAGTGTTTTATTTTTTTAAAATTTGTTACAGGGTGACAATTCATTACAGGCAAGGGAGGTTAGGAGTATTTCCTCTTTTAAGACTATTAATTGTGCATTATAGTAGTGGGGCTGAACAGTAGGTACAGCCAGTTTAGGCTTTCAGTTGTATTTAAATGGCATAATCCAAGTTATTTGGTTTTGGGCTGGGCTGGGTTTTTTAATACTCCAAAAAAAGAGTTCTACTTTGACAGAGTGGGAGTCAGACCCGGAGAAATGATTGAATCTCAATATGAGTATAGTCATTCTCCCATATTAACAATATCTTCTTGTCACAACACCGCAAAACTATCACACTACAACAAGGCTTTCCCACACAAGTCACTAAAAGCTCACCTACTGTCCGTGCTGTTTCTTCATCCTCTTCAGGCCAGTCCACCCTGCTTCTTGCCTCTGCTGCATCTGGGTTCCTGGCTTCTCCTCCAGCCAGCCTCTCCCCATCCAGGCCCCCTTCTTCTCTTCCGCTTTTCCTGGGGTCTCTCCTACATCCCTAGGCTCTTCTTCATCCACTGACTCTTTTCACCCAGTGCTCCTCTTCTACTGGTGCTCCTCCTCTTCTGGGCTCCTCAGTGCTATTTAGCTACTTAGCCCAAACAAGCCATGGCTGTACATTATCCACATTAGCCAACCCACCACCCCAGAAGCAAGCCCGCAACTGTATATTATCAATGTTGATTAACTCTCTACAGTTCCTCTACACTACTTAGGTTCCTGTATGGTTTTGCAGGGATAGAACATCCCTGTGTAAAACATATTCTGTCTTTTCAGAAAAACCTTTCTACTATAAGCACAAAACCAAGGATTGCATTAAGTTTGAGAGAAAAAATATGACACTCAGGAATCCGACATTCTGACAGCAGTTTCCTTCAATGAGGCACTGCTGCTGATAAAACCTGCAGCACTAGAAGATAAATTATACAGTATTTACTTCCTCACTACAAAAGTCTTGGTGGCCATAGGAGGCCAAGCAAGTCTTCCTCACTCAACAAGGAAATCATAAGAATTCCAGAGTTTAGAAAAAAAAAGGATGTTAGTGCAAAGATAAGGAAGAAATCAGTGTCTGATTTAGCATGGATTTAGGAATCACAGAATCATAGAATGGTTTGAGTTGGAAGGGGCATTTAAATATCATTTTAGATCATTTAGATGATCTTTAGAGATCATCTAAATGAACAATCTAGTTAATTTATCAGCATGAACATACATCTCCCTGAGACATGGGAGAGCAGAGAGGACATAAGAGAACTATGGTGAGAAGGAGAATGTGAAGGAAGAAAGGGGAGCCCAATGAGGAAACGAGGGATGGAATCTACAGTAGAATGTTACACCTGCATAAGGCATTTATGCATATTAATGACCAGCTGATAGAAGTCACACAACATAAAGTTATTTCCTCAGCTTTCTTCTAAATTGTCTGACTTAGAGTGAACCATGAAAAGGAATAAAACAGTCTGGCTTAAGGACACTACTGCTTATGCATTGTCCAGAAATTCTAGGTTTTGGTACACAGCAGATCCAGTTATTTATCTCACGTCACAAATGAGAAAGCAGGACTTTAGAGAAGAAGACACAAAACCACTGAGGGAAAGGCAGTGCCAGTATTGCATTTTAGAGGAGTGAAGAAAGGTACAACTGCTGATGGAAGATATCGTTTGTGCCTAATGCCTCTAGCTTCCTGAGGCAACTTTTCCATTTTGTGTTTAAAAAAAAAAAAAGACAGTCTATAGCTCCTGCTATTAGAAATCATGCATCCAATCTCCAACATGTTTATCACAAACACCAATGTCACCAAAACAATCTTTGTCAGGAAGTTTTGTTAAGGACATTTGATTTGAAAACTTGGTGAAGTATCAGCTCTTTGTGTTTTTTATTATTATTTTTCACTTCCAGCAGCAAAAGAAAGCCTAGCTTTTGCTTCCTGCTCCAGAAGTATAGCGTTCTGCCAGAAAACTTTAGACAGAGTTGATCCTGGTGTAGCGAAGATGGATAAATAAGATGTCCTCTTGAAATACCTTGAGTGGCCTGTCCAACTTCACATATGCAGCCTTCTTTTTCCCTCTAAGGCATTACAGAACTGTGGTGCATATACTAATCCATGTAAGATGGCTATTTATTATAATGATTCATTTTTAGGTGCCTAATCCAGAATAAAAATACCTCTTTCTCCACTAGTCTTTCACAGTAGTGGAGAAGTGTGGCTTTATGGGATGGAAGGCAATGTCAAAAATGAGAAAAACAGCTTTTCCCCCCTTGTTTTCATGAGGCAGTGAGGTACATGTGACAGAGTTTGGCCTGGAGCCGTATCTGCCCCAGTGGAAAGTGAAAGATAGATCAGAACCTCAGCTGAAATAACAATAAACAGCATAAAAGTGATTTTGGAGATGTCATAGTGATTCACATCAACTAAAGTAAAGAGGTTAACATCTTGTGTTGATATTTCAGGAAGTCTGATAAAGGAAGAAACAAGACACGAGACCCAGTCTGCCTTTGCCACAGTCCTGATCCACTTTGTTAACATAACCACAACATTACTTAGGGAAGTGCTGAGGCAGAGAGGCTGAGCTTAAACATAGCTCTTAAGCAGCATGCAGAGGTCCTTGCTTCCTTCCAGAAAGGAACTGCAGGAGTTGGTGCACTCAGGGTAATGAAATGCCACCCAAATGACCAGGGTGCACATGAGGAGAAGCTGAGAGAACAAGCTCAGCCTGGACAGAAGACTTCAGCAGCAGATCTTACATGTGTTTTCAACTACCTAATGGAAAAATTAGTGAAGACAAAGGCAGACTCTCCTCAGATGTCCACAGTGGTAGGATGAGAGATTATACAGGCAAGCTGCAGCACAAGAAATTTCTCAGATGTAAGGATTATTTTTCTTTTCCCCACCGTGTGAGTAGTAATACACTGCCACAAATCACCCAGTAAGGCTGTGAAATCTCCATCCTTGCAAATATTGATAACTTGACTAGAAAAGGCATTGAGCAACCTTCTGTTACTGTAACTGCTTTGAATGAGAGAAGTAGTCTAGATGATGTTAAGCAGTCTCACCCCACCTGCACAATCCTATGACTCAAGCTAGGGAAGCTCTCACCATGTGGAAAGGACTGATACTCCTTCAGGTGCAGTAGTACTGGATAGTGGTTAAATTTGGTTTGCTTTTATTTATTTTTTAAATACCCATTCTGTTCTATAGAAATGCTGTTTCATGTAGTCAGGCCATATCTACCTATTACATGTTTCTTTACTTAGATTTACATGGTGATATCAGACAGGAATGGAGGTTTCAGTCTTGCTTCGTAGTGTTTAAGAAGAATTTTGATCCATAGTATGTTGATGGCATAAAAAAATTATATTGCTTATCAATCATGTGGCTCTATAGAGCTCACAGAAAAGTAAACTACGTTTTTGTAATGCTGTTAAAGATTCTTTATATGATTTCTTTACATTCCTATGAACTCAAATGTAAATGCTAATTTCCCATCACATACTTAATTGTGATTTTAAAAAGAAACTGATTTCAAAATCCAGAAGCCAGTGCATGATGATACATGATTTTTTTTTTCCCCCCATATGTAATTTCATCCGGGAGTCAGCATCACTAATTATTAACAAAGGATTTCTCAAGTTAATCATCTTCTTAGAAGACTTTTGGGACCTTAACTGGTGTTTACTGCAGGGCCTTTTGAAATGCAAATCACTTATGCAAACTTCAGAAAGCCCCAAACTCTATTTGGATTCATTTGTAAGTATTTAAAGATCAAAGTCACTCCATTCTAGAAAGAAGATGTGAAGTCTTTTTTCCAAAATGCTTATTTATATTCTCCACAAACTTTCACAGAAGTTTTTTTTTTTCTCATACTTTTTGGTACCTGCAAACAGCAGTCTGAAATCCTTCTGACTGTTTGTCTAAAGATTAATAAGTTGTAAGATATGTTTCTTTATTTCATAACCTTTACTATCACAAGAGGTCACTCAATCTATGAAGGTGACAGCTTTGGCTATAACTTTACAACATTCAAAATGGGTGACCCACAGTAAATTATACAGCTTGTTCTTTTCTGGGCTGTGGCTGTCAGTGTTTTTCATCTGTGGCTTTTCTGCAAACTAGCTGAGGTCTTGCAGCCCTATTTGTCATATAGAAAGGACTCTGTGGTGGAGCCCATTAAAAAATTCTCATGGACCACATTTTCAGAAGTGAAATATCTGAACTTACCTATTACACAAAGTCAGAAGGAACTGTAGCTGCTCCAAAATATATCAAGACTTTTTTATCCAGATGCCTGTTTGAAACTATTATACTAGTTCTTAACGTGCATTAGATGAATTATTCCAGACTGTGAATTCTGATGCCATCTGGATGAATTAATTTCAACATACCACTCATGTTATAATCTCAAATATAATGATTCAGTTAATGATAAACTAATTTCCTAGCTTCTTTTTCATTTTTTAACACTTAAAATGGATAGCTATGAAGGTTAATATGTATAGTATAGATTATTTCAAACACTGGAAAGCACTGCAATTGTTACTTTTAACTGTTGTAACACAAAGGTACTTCCTGCTGGACCTGTAAGTCATCCCTGTGGGAAGAACTGCTCTGGTGTCATAGATTAACACTGTCAAACCTCCAAGCCAGAGATTCAGTGATCCAAGTGCTATTCTCTAAATTCATTCAAACAGCTGACCCAGTCAGACTTCACAGAAGAAACCTCACAGTAGGTATTAATGTCAATACAAATACTTGACCTAGGATGTGGTAGATATTTAAAGTACATCCAAGTTCAGAAGTAACTGGACAGATGCGTGGAAGAAAAATCCAGCTAGTACTATCAAATAATATTAATGCTATGAAAAATACTATTTCTGGCTCCAGGTATCCTTGGCTTTGAAGGTACTGAACAAAGCTATGAGGAAAGTGTTTTGTGCTGTTCTTAAGTAATGCCCTGGACTTTTGCTGATGGAGGAGTCTAGGTTGACTCTGATTTTTTACCTAACTGTAATATGTATTAATACACACTGTAATCTTGTGCACTGATGCATTATGCACATGAAAGATATGAAAACACCTACCAGCTTCTGACACTGTTAGCACAATACCAGTATCATGTGATGAGTGCAGCCTTTCTGCATGTCAACACAGCATTTTGGTGGTAAAAAATGTTTTATCAAACTTCAGCATATAACGTTTTTTTTTTGTTTTCTCTTTCTATAGCTTAAATGAAAAGTTAAATGGAAAATGCCAGTAATAATTAAAAAAGGACATAAGAATTCATTTTAAAGCACCACTTATCCTAACTAGAACTCAATTACTCAAATACTGAATGAGAAGGATTTTTTTTCAGTCATGTGCAAGCCATAAATGCTAAACTCACTAGATAAAGCCAGTAACTATGTCAGGAGACATTACAAAAGTCAGGTCAGAGACCAGACAAGAAAAGAAAAGAATATAAAACTCGGGTCATTCCTGTGCGTGGATAGCAACCTAAGGTACCAGCTATAATTAACTAGTACTAGAAAGCATTGCTAACTTTCCTGCTGAAATAAATGGGCACAGATTTACCAAAGTCAGCACACTTGTGACATTTACACTGGCAGAATATGTGACCCACATACCCACAGGTTCTTTCAAACTCATTTTGGCCTGCTAACTACATAATTTTCATCCATTCTGCTGCCAGCCAAGCTGACTCCTGCGGGTGCCTTGCCATTCTCCTGCCTCCCTGCTTTTTTCATATTAACCCCATTTACAATCTATATTTACCTTCTTTACCGGGAGACAGAGCAGGTGGATTAGCATGATTCCAATCAGATAACTTCAGGGATACATCTCCTTCAAAGAGAAGATTAAACATGGTTTTTAAAATACAAGAAAAGATGGTTACTGCTCAGCATGGGAGTAGGGAGGCTACAAAGGTTAATACACTCCATAGAACCATTGCTTAAATTAAATATGTCCTTTGAATGATATCTAGCACTAAGATACACTGGATAGTATCTTAAATTGCCTCAGTCTTGCTTTTTTCTTCTCTCCCCTTTTATCCATTCAGTGAGTACTGACTCCTGTCAAAGGCACCTGACAAAAAGCCTGAACTCCAAAGATTTCTCAGAAAATAGCTTATGTGTGCTTTCTCCCTTTGCACTCCCCTCTCCTCCCCCTCACATGCACACATTTTTCCTCTCACACCTAGACTACAAACTGCCAATTCCCATGCAGAAATGTTTGGCCAGAGAGCTCTTCATAGAAAAGGCAGACACTGGCAGGCATCTAGAAGATTAAGGAGCAAGACAGCTCGAGAGGAAAAGTGAGCAAAGGCATCTTGGTCTGATTGCAGAGATAATATGTGTTGAGCTAACTATTTATATTAAGCCACATGGCAAACCGAGTATCTATAAAGCATTTTCCTTAATAGGAAGACATTGCACAGCATTTGTATAGTTATTCTGTGCTACTTTAGGGGAGAAAATTATCCAATGCTCTGATTGCTTACCAGAAGTGGATTGCTGAACTCAGGTAACAGCGAATTCTTAGAATATGGCTCTCCCCCTTTCTGCCTCTTGTCACTTTCTTTTCTCCCATTAAAGAACAGAGATAAATATTTGAACAATGCCCCTTCATTTCCACAACAAAGTGGGACTACCTATTCCTGGCCACTCTTTACAAACAAACTCAATAGTAGGCTTATTAATTTCCATGAAGTGACAAAGTGGAGAAGCTTGTTAAGTTATTCATTGCTTCAGAGTTAGCATTTTGTATCAGTTTAGGCTCAGGTTTCAGTAGTCATTTTACTATGGCCGTAGTTAAAAGATATACATATGTATTTCAGTGTTTAAATGGTATCAGTGGATGCACAGATACCAATATCATCTATGAATTTGACCTTATACAGGTATTAAACTTTGTAAGAGTGTTACAGTGTTAAATTCTGTTAAGTGTGAGAAACTGTTAGCTCCTAGACAATGTTGGTACACTTATGTATACATATAGGCAATTGCCATTTGTATTTCCTTACATGTTAAAATAAAAGGAGATACGGTATCATGCTCAGAATAAAGTCTACTGTCCATAGTCCATATTTACAACATATGCACTTGCTTTGGGCCTATTACATTTGAACGTTTCTAATTTTATTAAATATGAACCCAGAGAACGAATGCTTCAGAATCATAGCCTGAAAGGTCACAAGCTGAGACAATCAGGAGCTTGGAAGAAGTACTAATGATCTTCATAGCCTCAGACTTCGCATGGGCATCCATGAGGAGGACATCGGTACCCCAAGAGGCTCCTAAACTTGTAGCGTTTCCAAGCATTAAAACACTTCCTAATATCCACACCATAACTAGCAATTCAAAGCTAGTTATGAACTGACAAACATCATAAAGTCCAATTTCTGGAATCTGAATGGACTAATCCATCTCTAATTCAAGAGAATTGCCATACTTACGCAAGATAATTAAATATTATGTGCATGTATAATTAATAGATGTCTAAGCCATCAAGAACAACAACTCCATCTTCATTTAAGTTCAAAAACAGAGGACATTTGGGTAGAAACTGATAGATGTAATCATGCTTATTACTTTTGTTTTTCCTCCCAGTACTTCAAAGTGATCGTTTAGAAGCTCTTGGCACTGAGAAATTCTGCTTCCGTGGAAGTCAATGGTAAAAAACCCCATGTGACTAAACTTGACAATGGATACTAACAGCACACACCAAGGGCTCCGAAAACTCCAGCCTAATGTTTTTTCCAGAACGTGTACAGGCTCCTGCAGTGGCAATTTTCATACACAATAGCTTAGGTATATGACATTTTGTATTCAAGCTATCTACAGTTTTAGAATAGATACAAGTATTCTACAGATATTCATAGGAAACACACCTTAGTAAGGTTACTGTTCAAATTAATGCAGGAAGCAGGCTGTCTTTAATTCAGACTGATTACATTTTAAATGGGGCTTCAGTGCATAATGATTAATATTTCACTATAATTATTTGTTCCAATTAAATGTAGCATGATTAAGTGACATTTTCCCCTGTGCAGCTAAACTGCTGCTTTTTTTTTTTTTTTTTAAGTAATGATAAAATTAATTAAGGGAGGTTTGACTTGCTTATTTTGCAATTTAAACTACTCTTCTTTTTCAATTGCTAATTGAGAAATTTAATTTCTCCAGTATAGTTCTACTGTAAACAAAAGTGGCTGCAATCTGATAATTAAAAAGAAAAAGGAATGATGCTTTCCACAAACATTAAAGAAAAGAAAAGAAAAGAAAAGACATTCATAGTATTAAGATTAATAATAGCTCCTGTTGACTTGGTCACCGACTTTATATTTGATAATGATTTCTCAATGTTTGATTTATGAAATACTTTAGATAGAACAGCAGAAAGAAACAGACTGTTTACAATTCCAGTATTGGAATCTTCCATGAAATAAAAATACAATACCATGAAAGGTGCTGAAAAAACTATTTTCTTATTCTTCCTCTTATGCAAGAAAGTTGTTAACAGATTAAGGGACTTCACCTCTAAATTTTAAAGGAAAAAGCAGATGTACAGAAGGGTAATTAAGTGTATGGCTAGGAAGGAAAATGAATGCATACATAAATGAAACACTTCTCAGGGCTAACAGCAATAAGTACACATTACAAGAGAAAAACACAAACAACAAAAAACCCCAAAAGATCAGGTTGAGTACCAGCAGAAGAACTTGACCAAATGCTTGAAAAAGGTGCATGCATTATCTGATGGAGCACACTTATCCCTGTTGCATCTGTCTTTACCTCGGTGGTGGTGCCCATTGTTTGGCAATCTCACACCACCTGTAGAAGCCATGAGCACAAGGAAAGATACCGAATCTCCTGGTATTGCCAGGCTTACCCTGAGATTGCCAGGGCTGGTCTAAAATACTCAGTTATTGCCATCTAATGCAGATGCCACACAACACCATAGGCCTATGAAATCTTTATATGACACTAGCATAATATTCCAATACCATACCAATGAAATCTGTGTGTCAGTGCTCACACTTGAGCACAGCTATTTGACCTTCAGATGCAACAAGCTGCTGCAATTTAGCACTGAGCACTCACAATTAGGCTTACACTGCTTTCCTAAGGCATAATTCTAGTTGTTGATTGACTTTTGAAGAAATGAAAAAACCCAGAGCTGGGTTTTCTTTGGAGAGATCATCAGTTGTAACTCCTGACAATGCAAAGCAACAAAGTGGCTCATTAACAGGGGAACTTTTACAGCTGAGAAGTTCCAACTTGCTCTGGAATTCCCTTCCTTTGGATATTCATTATTTTCTGGCTGATATTTTTAAACCTACCTATGGGATTTGGATGCCCAATTCCCATTAAAATTAATGTAAATTAATGGGAAATGAGTAATCATATTAATTAATTGAATTAAAATTAATGAGAGCTGAGCATCCATATCCTTAAGGCAAGCTTTAAAAGTTCAGCCAGTGAGTTTTAGGACAACGCATAGACATAAATATACGCTTTAGATATGCATTGACCTACAGGAAATATCTGTCAGAAATGCATTTCTGACAGATCTTTGAAAACAGTTAGAAATCAGTTCTGTCAATGTATGACTGAAATTTCTCCAAACACTGACCAATGCTAAAAACTGACAGTATTAAAAAGCCCTATCTATATATCTACATCCACATCCTAGGCAATGACTGTTCATAATTCAGCTTAATTCCAGAAAATAAGAGCTATCAGAATATGATTTAGAGCTGCAGTTTGATTTTTAAAGAGGGATTGTCATAATGTATTTAAACATTAGTATATACTATTAATCAGAACTTCCCACAGATTTCACTGTCACTTCTAGTGTTATTTTATATTTCTAGAATACATTGTTCATTTCCATTTCATATATTTAAAGCTACTGATTTCTCCCATATACTCTGCATAGCTCTCCTATCACAAAAAAACCCAGCCCATAAAGTTTATAGGCCAACAAGAAGCTGGCTAATAATACAAATCATGGATTTATTATTAGCATTGGAAGTAGAATTTGGGTCTCCCAAAAGCATTTCTACTTTTTGCTGACAACTAAAATCACACAGCAGTAGAAACAGCAATGTGCTTGTGAAAATCTAATTTATTTGGTTTAACTTTGTTTTGTAGTTTTTAGAGTGACCTTCCTTTCACCAGAAGACTTCCAACTGAGTTTTTAACTACACCACTTTGATTTTTACTATAGTGAAGAACTATATATTCAGGGACCTCACTACCACAGTCAGCCAATTATTAAAACAAATTCACTTCTTGTAAATGCAAAGATGTCATATTTCACTGACACGAACAGAATTCTCTTGTGAGATGAAGGCATGGTAAACATGAAACCTGCATGCACCATTTTATTAGAGAACAGAACTTTCTATAAAATACAGTATCTAATGTAACTGTTTAGTACTGCAATAAATATAAGAGTTGGACTAAGCAATATATAGCTAAAGCCTTGACATTGAAAGTTCTCTTTTATTAAATTTTATAACCATTTTCATTTACATAGAATGTCTGAGAATGAAGTTTTTCATGTAGTTCAGAAATGGAAAAGCACTACCTTATATAAAAAAGAAGGCTTTCATATTACATCCTATGTACAAGACTGTATTTTTATGTTAAAATTTTACAAACGTAACTTGAAACATGCTGTTTAGAGAACCCTCTCATTTCTAGACTCCAGGATTATATGGAATTTTAGGCTAACAAATTATAACAGAATGAATGCTAGTTACAAATGCCTGCAAATTAGGATGTAGTCATGTCACAAAGATCGGAATTTTATTCTTGCAGAAATCATTCTATTGTATCACAACTGTGACGATGCCCCCACAGTAAAATACTGTTTACTCCTTTTTAACCCATTCTCTCTTAGAACAAGACAAACAGCTATGGTCATTTAGGTGCAGCAGAAAAATCTGTCTAGGTAGAACTTCAGGACTTCCTTCGTGCCTTTCAAAGAGTCTGTTAATCTTATATGACCAAAAAATTCACGTTGGCGAAGCAGCTCCAGCTAAGCCACTGCTTGTCTTAAAATCCTGGACATGCCCACAGCACAACTAATTCTCATGCCCCATAGCAGAAAGCGCTGACTTGTGGGGACTCACTGCACATGTCTCATACAACCAGATGCTGAAAACATTTAACATGCACAGCTGGACTGCAGGGGAAATAAAAGGCTGTGATGGGCCCAGCACTCCCTGGAGGGGTTGACGATATGTCCTACTTAGGAAGTGCTAGTGAACTTCTGTCCAACAGCTAGCAATAGCATACTTCCACAAACTCCGCTAACAGCTTCTGCCACACAGTACTGATTCTGCCCAAAATACACCCTGCTCGGAATCAGGACTGAAAGAGGGAATTGATTTTTTTCTTTTCATCATTATTCCATGCAGTAGACACTAAAGTGCCGCACAAATAAGCCACCATATCATCCCACCAGATAAAGCAAGTTAAAATGGTAATTGCAAATTCATTATCAAGAACATCTGCCTATTTCTATGTCTGACTTCTATCCCTCAGAAAAGCACTTTCTATTGCAACTGTGATAAGTTCTAATAGGTTGGTTGGTTTGTTTTAAATTTCATTGAATCCATGGCACACTGCAACATAGCCTATAGGTACTCTTCTTCCTGCTGCATGTGAACACAAACTCAGTAACTGCTGGTGTAAAAAATAAAAGTTAACAAAATTATGACAGCTTAGGAAATATATTGTGAAGACACAAAGGTGATTCACTGTCCCATTATCACCTCTAATACACATCACTGTTGGCCAAGTCTGTCTGTTCACTACCCCGAAACTTTCACAGCTTTTTCCTTCTGCTGCATGTTTTCTTAGCTTTTTTCTGATTTATGACCACGCACATCTAAACTAGAGGTTGTGTCATATTAAGCACTTTAAAGGATTTATATTATACACTTATTACTGAAAATATTGAGTGTCATTAATAAAACTGCTGCTAATTTTAAATAAACACTAGTTTCAGATACGAACACGCACAGATATAAAAGTTGAAAAAAAATCAGATTTATAACACCATAAAGGATAATTACTGAGAACATTATCAAGGCAAAATTTCTACTGTACTCCCTGTAATTAGTGTCCAAGGATCTATTTAAAACTTCTGCTTCCTCTAGGTAACATAACATTATGATTCAGAGGAAACACAGCACAATTCATCAGCTTAGTGTATTCACAGGTTAGGTGTGGTTTTGTTGATGGCAAGATACACATTGGCTTTTGGAGCTTTTCCTGACATTGTAATTGTTACACAACTATAAGTTTTATTGTAATTATTAAATTGCAACTTTTCAAATATTTATGCATGCTTAAGCCACTTTTCCAAGAGAAAACAGACTATGTACAGAAGCAGATACAGAAGATACAGCTCTTAGGGTGCTAGACAGCTAGAAAATAGAGTGTCTCTAACACCTTCCACCCACATCACAGTTTTAGTAAGGGGAAAAAAAAATATTTTTTTTTTTTTAAAGACTACCTGAACAGGAAATGTTGACACCCACAGACTACAAGTTCCAAACAAATCCTGGCAATCGTCAGATATAATAATCAAAGAAGAAAGCTGGAAAGTCTGAGTTAAGAAATAACCTTTTGAAAACTTTAAATGAACAATTGTGATCTAGGACTTTTTTGGCTAATTCCATATAAAGAGAGAAATCTGGAGATGTTCCCCCTCCCCCTGAAGATTTTAGTCAGATTTTGATTTTTTTTGTGTCAGGAAACCTGGAATTCCCTCTACCTGCCTTCAGAAAGCCTGCAGAGGCCTGAGGGGAAGGAGGAGCCTCATGCTGCAGGCCTGGGCTCCTCACGCTTCCTCGTCTGCTGCTGCCATTTTGATGTTGCCACGCCCCTGTGATCCTCTGATTGGCTGTCGTGGGCAGCCATGCCAGCCGCAGCAGCCCCTCAGGCAGAAGCCCTCCCTCCAGCCCAGGGTGCCGCCATTTTGTTGCAGCCATACCCCACCTGAAAGCTGCCTTTTAACCGCCATCGACAGGTGCTGGGCCCAGTTTTTGAATCCCTCCCTTTTATCAGTTTTATTGGCATAAACAGGTAAATAGATCTCACCTCCTTACTGATTTTCAGTTTTGAGCTGCCAGCATGTAACAGTTTTCTGCAAAAAAGAAATAGATCTCTTAGTTACAGAAACAGGGTACAAAGCGAGCGTTGTGACTGTTGTAAAGCCTGGGTCTCCTTTTGAATCTCTGCAGTTATATTCCCAAATGGCCTTAAGTTGTTGAAGATGTTCTTTGTAATGCATGTGTTAATGCTGCACACTAACTTGGCTAGATACTGATGTGTATTTTATACATGATGCTAAGAACAGGGGAAAACTACTTTCTCAGCCAGTTCACATCACCACTACCCTAAATTCCTGGCAGACACTGGCAGGGCTAGGATCTACAACAGCATCTACTTGGAAAGCCAAAGTTAAATTTCTATAGATGTTAAAATGTTCCAATCCAGCCAGATCTGTAGGGATGACACTGGTATTCACTAAGCTGTTACAAGCCTGCAACAAACCTCCAGAGACCTTTATTTACTACAGTATTATTCTTCCTGGAGGCTAGATAATTGGAACAATCCAATTTATAGTCTCTCTGACAACAGTTAGACATGTTGGGGTGTTATAGTGGACCTTTGACATGACATATCAGTAAACTGTATCTGTATTTGAGGAAAGGTTAAAACAAAGTCCGATCTACATTTTCCCTAGAGAATTTTATGCTACTTTCCAAACCACAGACTTGTCCCATATTTCACCCCTGCTGCAAACACCAAGTGATTTATTAGCTGCATGTGCTGTTTAAATATTTCTTTCCAGCTGTTTCAGATGTACATGTTTTTCCATCAGCAAAACATTAGACACTGTCCTTGGGAAACCATTTCAGTGACCACGTTAGAAAGCCTTTTCTTATTCCTTTCACACTGTATGTCTAGTCCTGTGCATTGAGGGCAGTTTCATTTAATTTGGTCAAGGATATGCATTTGCCTTTTGCAGATAGTAATTATTAGCTACTGCAGCTCTCCATTGAGCATGCTAGATTTCATAGGAGTTGGAAAAAATGCAATGATATATGCAGTCATAACTGTATTTGCAGATATACTCCCCAGCCTTAGCCTCTTTAGGAAAAAAAAAAAAAAAAAAGGAAAAACAATTCCTTATGTTATGTGGGGAGTTATATTTGCTACAATGGACCACAGAAACAGTGGCGTTTATTTAAGCATCTTCATACAGTTATCAACCACTGTTGGAGATAGGATGCCAAACAATAAAAGTGAGGACAAGAATGTGATCCTGTCTGCAGAAAACTCAGCAGGTCAAGATAAAAATTCTTAATGTACTTCGGGGAGATCTAGAAAGTTAAGTACTGCTTGCCTGTGAACTCTGAGTTCAGTACCTAAGTGGATCATTTGTCTATTGTTCGTGACTGAAAAGTCTTTGAAAAAAGTCAAGGGACATTGGCATTACATCTGTCTAATATAGGGTCCAAACTTAATGGTCTGTCTGTTTTCTTTTTGTTTTAAATGTATTGGTCATTCTACACTACAAATTTACATAAATTTAAAAACCTTTTTAAAGGGTGAACACTGAGAAATAATTTTCAGTGTTTCCCATAAATGCATTTGATAGGCAAGTGCTTAATATTTAAAAATTCTAAGCAAGCTATTCAATAATAGAAAGGGTCAGTCTGATTTTTCTTTACATTAGTAGGTTTTTTTCCAACTGTATGCATACCAAAATCAATAAAACAGCCTCACATTGACTAAACTATATGCATACCAAGACCAATAAAACAGCCTAACATTCACTAATATTTATTACTGAAGGCACTAGATGAAGCTTCAGGTTCAGGTGAAGACAGCAGTGGCCCTACAAGTTACATCACTTGGAATACTTTTTATGTGTTGGTAAGCCCCAGAAACTTCCCTGAAAACAGTTCTTGCCATGCTTTCCTTCTGCTCTGAGGAGGTACTTGCAAATGACCAGATTAGCATGGAACTGCGAGACCGCCTCTGTTAGGTCCAACCTATTGGTCAGCACACCCAGGCAAGGTACTGCAGAGGTTCCGTCCATCCCTGCAAAACTGAATCCAGCTGCTAAAAGTACATATAGCAAGAGAAGATGGGGACTAAAATAATTTTCACCAATCTCTGTGCTAGAAAATGATCCATATTTGGCCAATCAAAAAAAAAATTTCTAAAAAAGAGAAAAAGCATAGATGGCAAGGAGAAAACTTGTCACCTAATAAAGACTGCATACATTCATGACTGCAACACAGTGTTGTGAAAATTCAAGTAGGATAATCAGAAGTGCCTGGAACCAGTTAAAAGCTAGAAAACAGATGTCTTAAAGAGCTTCACTTTGTCTCAATAAAAAAATCTAATAAGTAATAATTTTCC
Organism: Ibycter americanus; assembly: GCA_035590275.1. Taxonomy (NCBI): domain Eukaryota; kingdom Metazoa; phylum Chordata; class Aves; order Falconiformes; family Falconidae; genus Ibycter; species Ibycter americanus. Next base: position 3,193,568 of record JAVJGI010000032.1, read on the forward strand.
CAATAGGGAGCATGCTAAAAAAAAAAGCACATTCTTCTGTCAGCTCTTTGTTCTTCAGAGGTTTCTTTCCATGCTTCTCACAGACTTTTCACACAAAAAGGAGGAAAAGGAAAGACAAGTAACATCTGGATTAGATTAATTTGGTAAACCCAGAAAATTATTTGTCAAATGTGAACATGCCTAAACAGATATTCTTAAACACCTTTCTATAAAGAACATACCTTGACAATACCTTTGAAGAGCATGCCTTTGAACAGATCTTCAACTCTACTGAGCTGACACAAAGTTTACTCATTCTAACTGCAACTCAGGAGAGAATCACTCACTTTTTCCTGCATGTCTACGGGTTTTGGTCTATGATTTAATACAAATGTATTTATGTAAAATTTATAGACAATATGGAAAAACAGAATAGAATATTTCAGGTGGAAGGGGCCTACAGTGATCAACTAGTCCAACTGCCTGACAACTTCAGGGCTGACCAAAATTTAAAGCAGGTAGTTCTGAGGGCATTGTCCAAATGCATCTTAAACACTGACAGGCTTGGGGAATCGACCACCTCTCTGACAAGCCTGTTCCAGTGTTTCATCACCCTCTTGGTAAAGAAATCCATTCTAATGTCCGGTCTAAACCTCTCCTGGCACAGCTTTGAACCATTCCGGAGTGTCCTGTCCCTGGATGTCAGGGAGAAGAAATCAGCACCTCCCTCTCCACATCCCCTCCTCAGGGAGCTGTCGAGAGCAATGAGGTTGCCCCTCAGCCTCATTCTTTCCAGACTAGACAAACCCAGAGTCCTCAGCCGCTCCTTACAAGACATTCCTTCCAGCCCTGTCACCAGCCCTGCTGCCTTCTTCTGGATGCATTCGAGGACCTTCAAATCCCTCTTAAATGGTGGGGCCCAGAACTGCACCCAGCACTCCGGGTGAGGCCGCACCAGCGCTGAATGCAGCGGGACAATCCCCCCTCCCGACCGTGGTCACGCTGTGCTCGATGCCCCCCCGGGGTGGGGTTTGCCCCCTTGGCTGCCAGAGCACACCGCTGGCTCCTGCCGAGCCTGCTGCCGGCCAGCGCCCCCGGAGCCCTTTCTGCAGGGCTGCTCTCCAGCTACTCCCTTCCCAACTAATACTTGTGCCTGGACATTGCTCCATCCCAGGTACAGTCTGTCATTTGGACTTGTTAAATTTCATCCCATTAATCATTGCCCAGTATCTAGATGCATCTGCAAGGCCTCCTGTCCCTCAAGAGAGTCAACAGCACCTCTCAGTTTGGGATTGTCAGCAAACTTGCTGATGGTGCATTCAATTCCTGCATCCAGATTGCTGATAAATATACTGAATGGATACTATTATTATTGTATATTTCTGCCTCAGTAAGTGCATTGTCTGGTATAAATGTGCTTTTCACTGACTGGCACTCTTTATTTACCACTGTTCAGTGTCACTAGTGATGCTTAAAATAATGATCTTTCTGTACAGAGAAGAGCCACTAGCAAAAAGACACTGATAGATTTTCCAACCTAGCAAACACCCATGTATGTCTGTAACTAAGCAAAAATGTGTTTGCTTAACCTTAGACAGTGGTTTGACAATGCACTAAATCTGTCTCTGGACTCCTAGGAAGGATTAAAAACATTGCAGTCATGTGATAAAAATTCTGTTTACTCACTAGCAATATATCTTGAACAGTGTGAAGCAGTAGAGAAAATTTTTATGCCAGATAAGTTTTTGCCTGTCTGCTGCACTAAACTTTACAATCAGATAGTTTCTGTCTCTCTGCAGCATAAGACTTTCAAATCATCTGGGAAAAGCAAATGTACCAATGTCTGGTACAGATCACATTTTCACTGCTGGGTGACTCAGTCACATATGGATCTGGCATGGATAACTTTGGCTTTAGAAGGTACTTTACTACCATTCTTACTACCAGGCAGTAGTTATAGAAGGACTCATCATTCAGAATGAGGCGTTCAGTATGGCTGGCAATGTAACAGAATCATCCTTATTCTTCACCCATCTCCATGATCCTTAAAATGAAGTAGTTGATCTTGCCATTTGCCTATTCATATAAAAATAAATAAGTCTGACATCATGGCATTTGCAGCATGAAACCCTTACACTGGATGGATTCTGAATCCTTGTAGATGGATATATCAGCTGCGCTAAATCTGTTCCTGAAGGGAGCAGTGACATTTCTGGGAGCCACAAGCCTGATTCAGGGGAACCAGGGACCTTTAAACTTCAGGATATGTCTTGGTCCAGCTGTTCCTACTTGGGTCACAATAAGAAACAAAGTTTTCTGATGTCTTATTTGACTTACTCTGAGAACATAGAAGTAATTTTTTTCTTTCAGCATTTTTCTTTTTCTGTTTACAAGCTTATCCAATGGTCAGTCATTTCCCCTCCTTATACTGTCACCTAAGACATAAGTTCAGTGTAAGCATAAAACAAAAAGACTTTATAAATTTATTTGTATTACACAAATGTCTTGAAGGATCAGGAAATTTAAAACTTGCTGTGTAAATGCTGTAGGTACACATAATATCACAGTCACTGTCTCTAAAAGCCTACAAAATCAACATAATGAAGAGTGTAATAAAATTTTATATAGGAGCATCTCATCAAAACCATGCTTTTTTTTTTCTTAAAATATAGTACTTCAGAAAAGCAGTCAAATTCAAAGTTAAAACTAATTAGATTATTCAAGTCAAATTACTTGTTCTAGAAAACATGAGTAATGAAAACACCCTTATTATATTTTACTTTTCATACCAGTCAAATATTTCTTTCAGAAATTTCCCAGAGGTAAAAAAAAGGGATAAAGCCAGAAAGGAACTTTAGGAGCAAAATTCAGTTCTTAAGACAAACCTATTTCTCTAGGGGTTTGTTTGTTTGTTTTTTCTATTTTACCAACAATTTGGTTTTGGTTAAAACTCAGCTCTCTATTACATGATTTTTCATGTTAGCCAATGAACCAAAACAATCAATCAGCTTTACTGTCCTGAAATCTTTGGAGTCTCAGCCAGAGAAACTGAGCAACTTGCCCAAGGTCACAGAAGAAACTAGGAAATTATCTGAGTCACAGTCCAATGGCTTAGACATCCTCCCTCAATAGACCTCATTAATAAAAACTGGCTGAATTATATTAATAGAAATTAATTTTGTCCAGGCTGGAGTTGAGTATGATAGGAATATAATACAACTGTTACAGAAGGTTCTCTGTGGCATTTTAGAGCTTAACTATAATATATATGTTTAAGTCTGTGACACTGTTACAAGTGAAAGGTCTCACATGAGCATCATTATAATGGAAAAAATGAAATATGTAGGTTAATAGGCACTCAAATACAAATCAGTTTTCATGTGTATTTGGACCACGCACTAGAAGTTCTAGTATTGTTTTATTTGGTTTGCCATGGCAGGGGCATTTATACAGGCTGTCTCTCATGTGTAACACTTCAGTAATTTATGTTGTCATATTCTATAGCGTAACAGATGAAAATCACTCAGCATCCTTTTACATAGTTTGAGACATACTTCAAGGCATCAGAATGTACATTGCAAACCTTAGTACATGTGGTTTTTTGGACCCAGATTCAGTCTACGTATGTTTTCCACAGTTTTATTATACAAGAGACATGCAGAAAATATTTTTAAAACAAGAGATACAGGTGGTGGCAATGCAGATAAACTGTCCCTTTCTAATGACTGCTGTTTGAGAAATGTTAAAGCAGTAGCTTTCAATGTTGCCATTAACATTGGAGAGCTGTAATCAATATATTCATGCTCAGCTCATGAGCCACAGTTTTTGTCTTTTGTTTGGGTGTTCCACATACAGACTCTTCTTTTTAATAATCCATTCCCATTCGTTTTAGGACCTTGCTTGACAAGATTTTCCTACCTAAGCTCTGTACTGAGAAGAGTATACGAAGTATACTTTTTCAAACCATCAACTAAAATGGGGTATTATCTGTTTCATCTTCAGTTTCTATGCTCCTTTTTATGTCCGCCAATGACTTTTTTACTCAGTGCATATCCATTCTGTGCCAATTAATAAGCAATTTAATACAGCAATAAAAGTTGGTCGGCTTTAGTTTGGAGCCTTTTGATTTCCCTTACAGATTTCCTTTACTGTATTATCTGATGACAACCCTCATCAAATTTATTACCTTTGTCAATCAGTATATTATCAGAATTCATCTGGGAGAAGAGTACCTACCAAAGCAAATGTGAAATTGCATGTAAACAACTTGCTTAATCTCTACTGATAGAGACTGGCTGGAAATACCGATTCATTAGACTTGAGATTCCAGAGCTGAGGTCTGTTTTCATCCAAAATGTAATTCTACACATTTCCCATCCTTCTCCCCATCATTAATGCAAAATCCCCAAATAGGTAAAAATGTGCCAGCCATAGATTTTGCCTGATGTGTGTCTATAACTGGCATGATGTGTCTATAAATGCTGCACAGTGAGTCTTGTTCTAAACTTCCTGTAAAATCAAACTGAGTTTTCTTAAAAGTAAAAAAATCTAAGAAAATCAGCATAAAACACCCCAAAACCTAAACCAAGCAAAAACTAAGGATCAACTACAGTGGTTACCTGCACATGACTAAAGTAACAGGGATACTAAAAGTGTCCATAATTAAGTAAAATCATATTTCTCCAAGATTACCACTCTAAAAGCATTAGATGAAAGCTTGCATTTCCAGTTTCCTACTCTGATGATGTGTTCTCCATCAGAACCACAACTCAAACAAAAAAAGTAGGCTACAGTTAACCACTACTAGTTATTACTAATCACAGTTAAGTATCCAAAACTTTCCAAAGTGATAGAAGAAAGGGAAAAAGAAAATGCTGAAAAGAAGTTAGTCTTTTTATAATTCCCCAGGTCCCGTAATGAAATTTCTTCACTAGTACCCACAAACTGTAAATCTATAACCATTGACATCTTTAATACCTTGAATAATCCCCAAACATTAAAACTCTCACACAGATGACAGTATAAAGAAATATGGCTTACAATTTTTCCAGCTGATTTAACACAAGATTTATTCCCAAAACCCTCAAAACTTTGAGAAAATTCTTATTTGCTAATACCCATTTCAAATACTTGTAAATTCAAATCCCTCTGCCCATCCATATCCATAATCATACCTGTTTGTTTATATATGCTGTGACTTACTGTTGTACACTGAGTTCATGACGCATAGATAAATAGAAACTGAAAACCTGCTCAAGATTTCTTTAAATGTATTACAATACAAGGCCTAACCCTGAAGCTCTTATTCAGTTGCATAATGAGAAAGTAATTATTTTAAGTTCATGCACTCTGTAGCACTGTTTCTGTCCCCAAAACGTGGTTCTCTTGTCATTATTTCAGTTGTAAAGTAATTCATGTTATACACTGACACAACAATTTCTCATTTCCACCTCTGCAGAAGAATGGAGATTTTGAGCCAGGCTTGTTTATACTGATGAAATAAATTCCTCTTTCTGTTATGTCTCAGCCATGAATTATTCTTACTTCTTCTCACAGCAAGGCTTGAGCCTATTATAATAGCACATTGTAACCCACAGCTCAACTATAACAGAATAGCAAGGTGTGTTCATGTTGACTCAGTGTCTGATTCTGAATTTACCCCTGCCACAACATCTGACTGGATAAGGGCTGCTCAGTCACGTGAGCAGGCATAAAAGTCTGGGATTCAATATGGCTTTCAAAATTACTTTCATTGAAAAAGGTTCTGCTAGAAGTTCTTCTAAACAGAAAGGGTTTCTTTTAGAAAAAAAAGTACTTTATTCCTTTTGTTTCAGCTCTATCTAAAAATTTGTTTTCAACATGTATTTCACCATCAGCTTCCTGTTTGGAATGATTTAGCTATTAAGAACCAGAAAAACTAGATGTCCGTGTTTTCATATAAATATATATCCAAAGTTCAGGTAATATTGAAATAACTTTCGTAGTAATTGCTGTATCAATTTCTTCCTCCCAAAGTAATTTATACCTTGCCCTACATCAAAGCAGGGCTTTGTTTCCTCTTGGAAATCAGTGATTTAGTTAAGACTTTTAATCTTAAACCTGCTAAATTGTGATAACAATTACGTTGATTTCCTTCCTTCTGCAAGTGCTATACAAAAAACCATCAATCAAGGTGTATCTAATTATGAAACTAAGTTAAGAGGTGTTTGAACAAGATGGCTAATATTCTCAAGGGACCAGAGAATTGAATTGGTACTTCAGACATATCAAATTAGTTAATGATTTAGGGACCTTTATTCTGCAAGAGCATGTAAATTAAAAAAGAATAATGAAATTCATTAAAGCTTGGTAACACGGAGAAAGGAGGACATTTGGGCCTCACTGCACGTAATTTTTAGAACCTGCTTTATCATAGTAGAATGACAAGCAGCTTGGTGAGGGGAGCATTTTTTTTCAGAATTCACATTATGGATGACCACAGTTTGCATTGTTTATCTAATTATCAAGCAGAACTCATCCCCTGAACTATTTCAAGCACTTACAAAGATTTGCTATAGACCCATTGTTGGGTGTGTGGATTTAAGTCCTTGCACATGCAAGGGGGCTTAGAGGAGGGAGGCTTTTCCAGCCAGCAAGTAGACACTTCTTGGAGGAGGAAGAAACGAGACTGCTGGAAGACACCCCACTATCATGAATAGAAAGAGACTGTCAGTGTACATGAGTAGTGTAGGTTCCTGCCCTTACAGCAGCTGTAGGACACTCTACACCTGAGGAGTTTAAACCAGATGGTTAGAAACAGTGTTTATGCTAATCTTGCATTCATCGCCTATATATTAAGATTCCATTTTGTAAATTGAGCTTACTGCTTCCTCTTCTGTGTTCATTTTCTGGCAATGAGTGTTTACAGTCTGTAAAGTCCATCCTGAATCAATACATGGAAAGCAGCTACATTCTTTGCATTAAGGAGTGAATAGCTTGACCACAACACCTTTGAACAGGGTTGGAGGTGTCTATATACATTCAGTTTCAAGGGGCAGGTAGTTTGGTAGAACATTTTTAGCTCACACCCTGCACTAAGTCATTTTAAAACACCCAAATATCTTCCAATTTCTAATTAAGCTTCAGTTTAGGAATCTACCATATTGTGTGAAGTACTCTATCAACACCTATTTTAGTAATATTTTTGAAGTGCACTATTATAAAGATGGATAAAAGAAAGAATGTCCTGTTGCTGCATTTGAGGAATTTATCTCTCCCCCCCCCCCCAAAAAAAAAAAAAGGAAGTAGGAAATATAGCACCTGAATTTTAGTAAGCACTCAGGAGACTCTTAGATGATGAAAAAGCAATCAGGGGAATTCCTTGCATAGTCTTACATGCTGTAATATAGTTGCTCAGTAACACTATTGGTATCAGTTGATATAGTTCCTCTGAGTAAAGTAGAGCAATTTCAAAATACAACAGTTTCAGAACTTGACCTAAAATACAGGTGAAAATTTGATATGTGCCAACACGTTTTTATTCTGACTTCTGACAAATAGCTATCCTTCAAAACTATGCTCTACTCTGCATGACTTCCAGAAGCATTATTTGTTAAAAAGTATATGATACCTACATAAGATAACCTCAGATGTTAAAAGGTGAGAGTTTATCACTTGAATCTAGCTGTCAGAGGACATTAGACACTAACCAAAATGTTTTCTGGTTGGGCTTAATTTTGGTGCATCTGATTAAAGAAATGGATATTAAGCAGCTATCCCCTCTTTCTCAAACTCTTCTCAAAAACACTTTGACAGGTGAATGATTGCAGTTGGTAGCAGGTGATTTGGCACCGGAGATGCTCCACATGACAGGACTCAATGTTGTAGCATACTTTTTAAGGGCCTGTTGTGACTAAGCTCTTTGGGCTTAAAATGGTGCTTATACTTGTTTTCCTTCAGCAGAATCCTGAAATGTTGAAAAATGCTACATGCTTTAGAGACAGATTTTTACAGGCTTGCAAACCAAAATCAGATTTCAAACTGTAAGCAAACAAAACCACCCATGTTCACTGATGCTACCATCTTCCTAAGGTCCTTCAGAATCATCTGAAGGTGACATAGTTTTAATACTCATAACTTCATAAATAACATATTTACAATCTACTAGCCTAAACTTGAAGGTTTAGTAGGTTTTTGAGAAGGTTTTGTTGTTACTCTGAAAAGACCAGATAAATTTCAGAATTGAATGGTATAGTATAGCTCAAATTTTGCTTCCATTTATGTATCTGTCATCTTTTTATTCCCATCCACACTGCTGATGACCTACAAGCTTTTGAGCATCATTCACTTCAGTCAGATACGTTTGCAATACACAGTTGCCTAGGGTTACCAACTAACATAACAAGATGTATTTCCAAACAATTTTTCTTTTGAAAATTAAAAGCAATTATTTAAGTGCCTATTAGGAACACATTTAACCCAGGTATTTCATATACAGGGGTTTAGAGCATAAGCAGAAAACTACTCACACAACTGAACATTCACTTTAGAGACTGCTTGAAAAATAATTATTAGAGAACCAGCAAAAAATAACAATAATAATTAAATCCATTAAAAAACCCCAAGAGAACACATGAGAAAATGCATGCACCCAACATAATTAACTTGCACACAGGGTTTTTATGATTGATGAAGCGTTTATTGGAAGTGACTTGAATGGTTTTAGCCAATGAAAGTAGTTTTGTGTTCAGTTTTAAACATCTACTATTTTCTTAATTAAATATGTTCAAGAAAATTATTACAAAAGTCCATTTCTGGTACTTTGGAACTCACCCAGTAAATGACTGCTGAGTAAACAAGTTCTTAATCTATAATACCTGAAAAAGTAGATTTCAGTCCCTGAGCATGCTGAAGCACTGTTCTGTAATCCACTACCTTGCCTTACCTAGGAAATCTAAGATACTTCTGATTCGAATATTCCCTTTCAAACCACAAATGTGCAGTCAAACCTGTTGTAAGGGTGGTGAAGATTAGCCTGATATCACCAAGGGATCAGTAACAAAATTAATTTAGATCATTCCATTAGGAGTGTATGTCAGATTCCACTATATTATTTGTTCTTAATTTATGAAAATGCTTTTAACTCCCTGGGTACGCAAAGACTATGACTTGACCTAGTCTATTTCCTTACACTGTGCTTTCTTAGTTGTTTTCTCATCTTTAATATCACTTTCTAATTTCATGGGCGCCTTTTTTTTTAAGATGACATGATAATAAGTAGCTGCCTTAGGATGAATGTTGCTACATTAAAACATTATGTTGTCAAAATTCTGCCATATTCCTTGCTATTTATTTATTTGTGCACAAATCTTGAAAGAAATGTTCTTTTTTTCTAAAAAACCCAACAACATTCTGTTCAGAAAAATGTCAGGTAACTCACAGCACAATTTTTTTTGAGAAACACTGTTTGGCAATCTAGGCAGCCATTGACTGAAACCTTTTTGTGTTGCTCCACCTTTTGTGGAATCAAATTGAAGAGTTCCTACTGATTTCAGGGGGGGTTTGAACAGACATTTTCTAAATGAAATTTTATTTCTTCAGGGTTCCAATGGACATATTTCCTCATCTTCAAAATCCAGTTTGCAGAAGCAATGCTTCGAGCCTTTGTTACCACAAATACGCCCTGAACAGACATCCTGAAAGGAAGAAAGACTCACGAAGGCACATAATCGTATAACAGAACCACTGAAGCCAGTGTGAGTTATTCCATTTTCTTTCAGTAAAGAATTTGAGAACAGAGACACATATTCTCACTGGCATTAGTCTGACCCCTCAAACAAAAATTTCAGTAAGAAGAAACTTTGCCATTTCCCCACTTTTTGATATTTTTGTCATTTCTTTCTATTGAGACAAAACATGCACAGGAAAAAAAAAAAAGAACTATATTATAGTAACTGGTCTGATACAATCTGACAGGGTAAAGATACCTCACATTTGTTTTTATCTTAACTGGTCTCTTTAGCCTACAGGGATATCATACTTGTATTCTTGAGATAATTCACTTTGAGACTTAGAGGAATTTTGAAAGGAATGTTAGAGTATATGCGTAGAAACTAATATTCCTACCAAGTTTCACTAAAAATCCTGTTCTTTCATGGCTTTGTAAACTTCTGCATAAAATGTATTCTGATAAAATGATTTAATAATGCTATATTGAGTATCTTTCTTTGACCCAATTTATTAATAATTATTTTAGGGTCAAGCAAATCATTAGGTTTGCTGTACCTGTGGAGATGTATTAAATATTCACTAGCATTTAAAACAGTTTCATAAAATACATAATTCTCTTTCATTCACATGTTGATAGTCATCAAGAATACAAAGTGAATTTGTATGGTAGAAGTCTTACTAGTTGAGATATATATATCTAAAATACATACATATTTTAACAAGACTTCATGCCCTGGTGTTGGTGCTGCTGAGGCACACCACTCCAAGGTGAGGAAGGGAGTGTTACCAAAGGGCAACCCTGCTGTGAAATTTAAAAATGCAGCTTGTCATGTGGTGCAGTTTCTGGCAAAGCCCAGAAATATCAGTTCTCGCCAATATTTCACATTGTCAAAGATAAAAACAAATAATAAATTTTTAAGCAATATTGCCAAGGCTGGTAAGTGTAATGTTTAGTGCCAGTAAGGCCTGATTCCCATTAATTCTAGTTTACACTAATGTGCTAGCCACTTGTTTATAGGGTAAAGGCTTCCTTAAACTTCACGACTAGTGTAAACTGATTGTATTACAAATTGAATGAAGGGCACTTTTTAAATTTATTTTTTTTTAATACAGTACAGCCATGTGATATAATTTCTTCCTAACAGTAAATTTAGGAGATGACTGAGAAAGCTTTGCAGTCACAGGGGAAGGGGAAAAGGGGATGCAGGTAACAAGCAGCATAACAAAAGCTGGCTGCAACTGCAGTGGCTCTAGCAGATGCTGTTTAGGACTACAAGTATGCAATTTGTCTATGCACTGATTCATGTATGAAAAGTTCCGGGTAAAAAACACATATATGATTTAAAAGCTTACACTTTTATTCACAAAGCACCCAAGTCAATCATCTAGAAAATACAACCTCAGGATTTTTATTTATTTATTCTTTTTTTGCAAACTTATTGTTTTCAAACAGTAAGAAAACAGACCTAGTTTTTATACTGGTTCTTCATGATAACACCTCCATGAAGATATCAGAGGTGAAAAAGAATCTGCTTTTTGAACTTAATAAAAAGATAGATTGCTTGATGAGTAGGCCCAAAATTTGTAGAGCCTTTAAAAATAGTCTGACAAGGAAAATCCTTCCTTAGTTTGTTTTGAAAATTGTATTTTGTTTCATTACAAATCTGAAAGGGGCAGAATGAGATTGGAAACTGCAATTGTACAAAATCAATTTTCATATGCAAATATAAACAATAAAAGACCACATTTTGCTTCATTTTCTTGGATACTTATCACTCAAAGCTTTTTTTGTTAGTTTCTCCTTTTCAGTACAACCTTCTGCATGCTTGCAAAGCAGAAAGTTTTATACTGGGACATTTGACAGATGTGAAGGATTTCTTGCTTCCTACGCTGTTTATAAACATTATTGTATCAAAATTTGTTTTGCCAAGGGCAAACATTACCTCTGGAAAGAACTCAGCTTTCATGAGGAAGACAGTAGTATTTCAGGAACTATCTACAGAATTTCCATTATCCGAAGGTACATTACACAGATCTCCAAGGTTACATGCTCTCCAAGGCACATTACTGAATATGTGTGAGGTTTCCATTTTCCTGACAGGAACAATTACAAATGCCATGCAAGAATAATTTCATACAAAGAACTGAAACAGGCACCAGAAAGTCTCTTAGGTAGCAGTTACAAATGCTTATGCTAATGCTACAGTTGCAAAACAGAAATACTGACTAGTAAACAGATGGGTGTTTATAGTTTTCTTAAAAGTTAATTATATGACGTTATAACAGGGCACTAAGTAGGTATTATTTGATATAGAATCATAGAATGGTTAAGTTGGGAAAAGACCTTTAATATCAAATCCAACCATTAACCTAACACTGCCAAGTCCACCAGTAAACCATGTCCCTAAGTGCCACATCTAGACACCTTTTAAATGCCTCTAGGGATGGTGATTCCACCACTTCCCTGGGCAGCCTGTTCCACTGCTTGACAAACCTTTTGGTGAAGAAACCTTTCCTAATATCCAATCTAAACCTCCCCTGGTGCAACCTGAGGCCATTTCCTCTCATCCTATCTCTTGATACTTGGGAAAAGAGATGGAGGCCCATCTCACTATACCCTCCTTTCAGGTAGTTGTAGAGAGCAATAAAGTCTCCCTTGACCCTCCTTTTTCTCCAGGCTAAACAACCCCAGTTCCCTCAGTCTCTCCTCACAAGACTTGTTCTCTAGACCCTTCACCAGCTTTGTTGCCCTTCTCTGGACACGCTCCAGCACCTCAGTGTCTTTCCTGTAGTGAGGGACACAAAACTGAGCACAGTATTCAAGGTGCGGCCACACCAGTGCTGAGTACAGGGGGAACTTAATAGTTTAAGTAATAATGGTTACCTTCAAAGTTTTAGCACACCTTTTAAACTGTTTGTTGAGATATCAGAACTGTGCATCCTGTGTCTGTTCCAGTAACGCTAGCAAGAACTGCCAACTGTCCTGTTAGGACTGGCATACATGCTAGTGCTTCTTAGTAAAAAACGAAAGCATGTGGAAAAGAGAAGCTTGCTTTGATCCTCCAGCACCTGCAAAGCTGAAGAGTCAATGCAAGTTCACTACATAGGACTGGATTCCTGCTTTTTTTTGCTGACTCGCTATTTGGATTGTAATTCTTCACAAAGCGATAGTATATGCAGAATACTCAAGTGCTGTGTTAGTCCTTGTAGGAATATTCAAAAAAGATATTTTAAAATACACTTTGAAATTGTTGTGTCCTGAAAGGAGCTGTTCAGAATGACCTCCCTCCATTTGAGACTAACAACCAAATTCATGATCCCCTTGGACTGAATTGAGGTGAAACAACACCAGCCAAACAATTTTATGATTTATTAATACACAATACAAGGCATGTGGATAGATACAATAATTCAACAGCAATTACTCTAAGTGGATAACTTAACTGGATAAGCAAGTCCTGTGCCACATATTCCTAAGAAGAAAGAGAGGAGAAGAGAGAAAGGGAGAGACAAAAAAAGAGAGAAAGAGAGATAAAGGAAAGAGATATCACCACCCACAGATCCAATGGTGTCCTGTTGGTCGTTTTCACTCTGGGTGTCTTGGTGGTGGGGATCTCACCTGAGCTTCTGGTGGTACCATCTTTATACAGTCCAAGTCCCAAAATCTCCACCTGGTTCCAAGAAACTTCATGCATATGCATGGTGGATGTGGTGCCAGGTGGGGGTAGGTGTGGTCTGGTTCTGCACAGACTCGGTGTATCTCAGGTGGTCGCAGGGGGACTATTTCAAGGTTGCATCAGACCCTTTCAAGGTCATATCAGACAAGACCCTCCCCAAGATTGATGACCTAGTACTCTGCACATGCATGGTTAGCTGTTTACAGGCACCAAAACCACAGGAAAAAATACCATCTCAGTCCTTCCTCTGCAGGGCCGGAAAACAGTGTCGCTTTCTTTCTTGTGGTTATAACACTTGCTACTCACCTGAGTCAGCAAAGCTTACACCTTTTTGTACCAAGAAATGTTTAAAGCAAATGTCCACTCATCCATCCACCACAGAAATACAGCACTGTGAATAAAACATGCTGTTTTCAACAGTCATTTTGTTTCAACCAGAGGATATCCTATCACCATAGATTCATCTTTAATTTTGCTCTGGACAGCTCCAGGATATCTTGGCACTTTTTCCACCATTTTTTCCCTCAGCTTCTGTGTCTGTGGAGTGAGGAATAACCAAGCGGAACACTTCTTTATTAAAGCACAGAAATAGAGCAGGGAAGATATATAAGTAAGTGCTAACATAACTTATCTGAGCCAGCCTGTGCTTGCATTGGAGGTTACCAACATTTGAAAGCAGGTTGGAAAAAAGGTGCACTCAGGGTTGATAAAGGTCTTGCAGCATGTGATCTTAAGACAAGGTTAATGGAAGAGCTTCTGCCACCATCTATTTGTTTCACTGGACTTTAGTCTGTTTTCTGTCATCTTCTGCTGGATTTTGTATTCTTTAAGGTTAACCTCTTGATATTCCCCCCTGCCAACTACTTGGCGCAACAAAATTTTCCCATGAAAAATGCTATCTCATCAAAAAAGTAATGGTTTTTAGAAGCAGCACAATATACCATCAACAAAGTCAACAGGAAGCCTCTTCGGATTCAGGGTGGAGCCTGTTTTTCATATAGAGAACAGAAACGTAGCTCCACTATAGCTGGGAAGTGAGAGATTCTTTCAAGTCTATCTTCTGCCTGACTGGAGAGGGCCTTGAAGCTACACCGCCTACATGAGCTCCTTAGCTAATGGCTACTGCAGGCTATGCTACACTATGCAAATTCTTTCCAAATGCAAACTAACACTGAGTTTTCAGAACAGAGTTGTTATTTTCTATGCAGCTGTGCTGAGCAGATGCATTCAACTTCATCAGCTTAAAATTAGGCAGGTCTTTAATTACCTGAGAAGGTAACTGCATACTGCTTCTATATTTCAAGCTTAGCTATTCTTAGGAGTTTTAGGAGAACCATGGCAAATGCTACTTTCTTGTAGTAAAAATATTTTATAATGCTGAAAATGGTCTCCCATCCAGCCACAATTACAATAGCATCCCTTAGCTAAGCATTACTGAAGAGTGGCAATTGAAGAGTGATGACTACCATGACTTTACAGGCAGAGGTAGAAGTAAACCTTTCTGGATTTAGGTTGCTTTCCTTTTTTGTCATTATCTGTCTCCTCTCTAGCCACTATTCTCCATTATTCATGTCCAGACAAGCATATAGGATGTTCACATTTTCAAAGTGTTCTTCAGTTTGGGGCTCTTTGCTTTTTTTGTGAAGCAGCTTGTGTGAAGCCTCCCACACGTGAACTACACAAGCTTCTGAAATACAATGCAATATATCTCAAATGTTGTATGAAAATCATAGTGCTATTCAGAAGGACATAATAGCAACACTGCTATCCCAGGATAATAAACCAGCATCAATTTTATTTTGTTAAAAAATCAA
The DNA here is from genome assembly GCA_035590275.1 of Ibycter americanus. Taxonomy (NCBI): domain Eukaryota; kingdom Metazoa; phylum Chordata; class Aves; order Falconiformes; family Falconidae; genus Ibycter; species Ibycter americanus. The sequence goes on from JAVJGI010000032.1 coordinate 3,208,746, forward strand.
TGTTCTGTAATGAAGTGTTTAGTAGGGTAGATTGTGAGTCAGCCACTGTGAAGTTAAAGCTAGCAGCTGGCTTGAGCTGCAGCATTTCTTAGCTACTTCTCTCCTGGAGCCATTTTTAAACCTCAAAATATTTTCTTCTTGTGTTGTTTTACACACCAGTATGCATTAGTTTCCATGTTTAAGTATAGTGACATAAACTTTAAACACATTTAAATGTATGAAATACTAACAAACCCATTTCAAAATGTAAATGTAATTTTCACAATTCTAATGTAAAGAAAACTTATGTAAATACAGAATCATGGAAACAGACTCAGAATTATGGAGGTAGGAAGACACCTTCCAAGGGCTTTAGTCCAGCCTCCTGCTCAAAGGAGGTTCATTTGTCACAGGTTGCTCAGGGCTGTGCCTGGTAAAGTTTTGTATATCTCCAAGGACAGAAGTTCCACAGCCTGAGAAACTGTACCAGTGTTTGCCACCTCCAGGTAATATTTATTTTTTTTAATCCTTATATTATTGAAGTTTCCTGTGTTCTAACTTACGTCCAGCGCCTTTCATCCTACTGCTGCGCACTTCAGAGAAGGATCTGATTCTGTGGTGTATCTTCCAGTCAGGCATTTGTAGACAGCAATAAGATCTCCCGTGATCTTTCTGTTCTTCATCCTGAACAGACCCATCTGTCCCAGCATCTTCTCATACATTCTGTGCTTCAGCCTCCCAACCATCTTGTATGCCCCTGCCAGACTCACTACACTGCGCCTGTGTCCTCCTGCACTGAAAACTCAAGCCTGTGCATAGTATTCCAGGTATGGGCTCACAAGTGCCAAGTAGAGGGAGAGGATCAGTTTCCTGGACCTTTTGGCTGCACTCTCATCAACACAGCCCACTTTGCAGCTGACCACATTTTCTGTAAGGGCACACTGCTGTCTCATGTTCAAGTTGTCCACCAGGACCCAAGTCTTCTTCTGCAGTTGCTTCTCATCCAGTCAGCACCTAAGCTGTATTGCTGCATGGTGTTATTCCATCCCAGGCGCAGGACTTCACATTTGAACTTCATGAGGCTTCACCCAACTCATGTCATAGGCCTACTGAGGTCCCCTTGAATAGCACCCCTGCTCTACAGAGCATCAGACATTTGTCCCAGCTTCTGTCCCATCATCCAGGTTGTTAATAGAAATATTAAACTTAATTGGTACCAATACCAGTCCCCAAGGGACACCACTAGTATCAGGGTGCCAGCTGGACTTTGAGCTCAACAGCCCAGGCAATTGCAGACCCCCCTAACAATCTCATTACCAAGTCCACATCTCACAGCTTTGGCTATGCTGTAGGACATGACACCAAAGGTTTACTAAAGCCAAGATAAACAACACTTGTTGTCCTCCACTTGGCCACACAGACAGGCATCTTTTTAGAAAGCAATCAGGTCAGCTGGGTGTGACTTTGCCTTGAAAAATTCACGTCTTGTTCCCAGACTTGAATTGTTTTTCATGTGCTTGGAAGTTTTGGAGGAGGATTTGTTCATTAACATTCCCACAGACAGATAAGCCAACTGGCCTGTATTTCCCCAGATCCACTTTCTTGCCCATCTTATGAAAGCACAAAGGAAGGGCACCCAAAGTCACAGATGAGTTAAAATTTATTGAGGAAAATACAGTCAGGGACAGGAGCAGACAGGGAAGCTTAAGATACCTGAACAGTATCTCTATTTCCTCTAATTCACTATCTAAACAAAGGGGTTTAGTGAGCCTTTCTTTCTGTCCCTTTTCTAGCTCTTGCAGAATTGCAGCTACAAGGTATTTTCCAGTCTCACAGGAATGAGTGCTCACTGCAAAAGCTTCTGCAGACAAAACAGTCTGTTTTCAGGAAAAATGCCACTCAGTAATACCTAGCATCTCTTCCTCAGACCATATGTTTTTCACAGGCAGAGACAGAGTGAGGTCCACAGTGTTTTAAAATTCTCTTGTGTGTACCCCTTTGATGGAGCTCCAACTCCACCCGTTTGGACAGGATCATGCAATTTAACCATTTTGGAACTGTGTTTCTGGCCAATAGCCCCAGTTCCCTGTGTGGAGAAGGGGCCCAGTTTAATTTGATACAAATAAATCCATTCACTGGAGGGACCCCTGAAGGGCAAGCTAATTGAAATAACTCAAACATCACCTACAAAGTGATTTATTCTTCCATCTACAGTTGCAAAACACACATAAAAAAGGATTTTAAAAAAAATCAATAAAGAATAATAAATATATTGTTGGTGTAACCTTTAAATCCTCTTCAGGCAGCTGCCCAGTTAGCTGCCTATTTACATTGGAGGAAACAGGCTGATCTGTTACTATTTATGAGTCTTGAATTTCTGACAATGCATCGGCAGTCACTTCCCAATGAACTCCTCCTTGTTCCAGGTTTTGGAAACTAATATTCTTTGGCTTCCCCAAGAATAAGCTTGGGATGAATAAACCATTCTAGCCCAGAATGAACAAAATAGATAGCTCCATTTCAAATACTAAGCCTTTAGAACCTTTTTTATCAAGAGCATTAACTATGCCATTATTTAGCTTCTTTCTTCACTTTCTCTGATTTATTGCTATTCATTCGAGCAGGATACTATCACAAAGTATTTGAACTGTATGTACAGGAACAAATACCTCCTGCTTTCTGCACAAAAAAAACCCCACATCTGACTGGGTTTCACAGTTTAGTTACAGAGCCTTGACATCTGAATGGAAATTTATTCTAACTACTTAATCAGTATTAAAAATAAAAAGAAGAAGAAGAAAGAAGTTATCTTTCAGATAAAGGCTACCTATCATCATTACATGTAACTAAAAGAGACATTCCACTGTTAGACAAAAGGTTCTAAGTCCTAACTTGTTAATTTGTGATTATCATATACTTTTAGCCCCTGAGTGCCCCTGTTTGTCACATACTGATAGAGCCTTGCTTCTGAACGACTCACTAGTAGCAGCAATCTGATCTGTGAGTCTTCCATGAAAGAAAGAAAGAAAGTCAGCAGCAAAGATCCATTTATTAAATGCCTATAGGTGTTCCCATAGTGCTGTACCTGAGATGGTGTTTCAGAAAATTCTGCTGTTTCCGTTCATGCCCTGAAGGACTATTTTGATGACCCTGTCAAGGATATTAATCATGTGTGGTTGATACTACACAGAGGAAGAATCTACTTTACTTGTAGTAAATAATTGCTCTTCTCTCTCTGTTTTGAGTGTTTTGCTCAAAATGTACCACATCAGCTCATTGTTCTACAGTTACACAGCAAGCCTTAATGGAGAAGTACTGTATTATTAAATGCAATATATTTCTTGTAAACCTGCAATCTTTCATTCATAAGTGAGTTATCCTGTGTCTTAACTAGCCACTTCTAAGACACTGATAAGTATTTCGAAGAGGAGTCTCATAGTAATGAAATTTAGGCGCAAAATTTTTCCTTGGGTATATGTTCAAGAATCCATTGTGAACTGCAGCTTGAGAGTGCCTCAAATTTGTTGCTGCCCTCAGCATTTAGAAATGCAGTATACCTTCTCTGTCTGGGAGATGATCTCATACATTTGTTGAACAGGATGGTCATTTATATGTTTTGGATATCTTGTATTAAACCTCAGGTGTATGGAGATTTTCTTTAATAAAATAAATCCAGTTTGTTCGAGCGAGGCAGAAAAAGGGG
>JAVJGI010000032.1:3212475-3231291 GCA_035590275.1 Ibycter americanus
AAAAGAAGAACCTAAAGTTTTCTAAACCTTTCAGAACCATCCCGGCTCACCATTTGTAACGCTTTGGGACTTGCCTATATCGTCCCAAATTTGATAGCTTTAACTTTGAGTTTTTCCGAGTAAGGGATTAAGCCTTATTTCTAATGAAAAGTCAGTTCCTGTTCAGGTAAATATTAGCTCCTTTTTTGTCTCCTTAAATGAGGAAAAGTTTGCAGAAAATGTAAGACATTGGTTTTTAATCATGGTTTTCTTCTTTAGCCATCTGTATGACACTCTCAAAAAGCTAATAAAGTCTAAAATCAGCAAAATGGTATGCTTTAATATCTGCTATTTAGAAAAGGTTAGAACTTCTCTTTTAGAGCAGGTTTCAGTAACATTTCACCTCAATATTAACTGTCTAGAAGTTATATGAGCATTATTTCTTCACTAGTGTAAGCCAATGTTTGATATGTGCCCTGCTTTCGGATATTAAAAGTCTTGCTTAACAGTATCTTTCTTCTTATCTTAAATTACAGCTGCTCATTTCCTGAAACTTGCTCCTCGGTCCTACAGGAGTCAGATGCTGCAATAAACAGAGTCCCTCTCTTCCTGGAAAGTTTGCAGGCCATGGTAAGATACTAGCCAAATGTCTCATCTATTTCTAGCTCTCTTTACAAGCCAAACTCCACTCACAACTGATACAAAAATCGGAGTCTAATCATACTGCAGTGATAGATCTTAACACTAGGAACAACTGTTTTTCTTGGATGTGCTAATCAATTGCAAGATCATTCAGCATTCACTTTAATGTCATCCTTCTGAAAGGAACAGGAGAAGTCTCAGGCAAAAAGGATTTCACAGTTTGCACTGGAGTCACATTTTGAAAAAAGCAGTGATTTCATCTTTTTAGATAAAAGCTTTGACTTGAGAGTTCAAAGGTAGAAAACACTACGAAAGTACGAGTTAACAAGACAGTGCAAACCAGACCAATCTGACTAAGATTGGACATGCTGAGCAAGTAAAAAGACATTATCTAGAAATGGAGTCTCATGTATTTCATTTATGGAGAGAGTTATGCTGACCCCCAACTGTAACATCCAAGCAACAGTCACACATTTCACCTGCATCTTGCCTCAAGTCTAATAGCTCTTTTCATACATATGTGGATTGCAAAGCCAGCTAGCTCCTCAGACCCACATTGACCAAACATCAAAGCACATATCTACCAGGATCACTAAGAAAGAGGAATTTACGTTCTATATAGGTTTTAAAATAATATTTATAATCCTTTTTGACTTGGTGTTTCACAGTAAAAGAAATGTCACACATTTTCTGGTGCTCTTGCTATGAAAGAGAGCATCCCTGTTTTCCATAAGCCCTTCAGAATGTGGTAGGAAGCATGTATATTTAAGCTTAGTTGGTGTTCTGCATAGTCATGCTGTACCGTACTGTGACACTAGACAATTACACCATGAAGTGCTTATTCAATTAACAGCCTGTCTGTTGCAGATAAGCATATATGTAATCATGGTGCAAAAGAAACAAACAAAAAACAACCCTGGAAGTCATAAAAAGAAGTGCAGTTAAGAGCTACAATTAAGACTAAACTTCATTTTAAATGTTATACTTTTTCTGTAGGACATTTCTGATCAGGATTAAGAGGCATTAGACGTGCTCTCTGTTTCCCTGCAAGAAATGCCACAAAGGAGGGTAGAGAGTCATGAATAAACCCCAAATTATGTCACTTCATCATATTTAGATTAATCAAGTTCTCAGTCCACTAGGACATCTGGCACAGTATGACATAAAAGCCTCAGTTCTAAAAGGTGACTTCAGGGGTCACCATTCAGACTTTGGCACAGGTAAACCTTACAGCATCAGGAAAAGAGGAACAGAAAGACTCTGAAAGCTACTGGGGAAAAAATGGAGCTTGAGACTCTCATGGACTAGCTATGAAAGAGGTTGTAAATGAGCCATGACACAGTGACAAGAAGATTTAGAGAGATAAGTTGAACTTGTCCATATAGTGGACATGGCTATGCAGCCTTTTCAAAGTCTTTAACCCATTACTAAAGTGGTTGTACTGGTTTTTGAACAGAACTTGTCACTCCAGCATGGAATTTCCTGAACTGTCTTGCTTTTCACTCAGGAAATACAATGACTTCGAATAAGGATCAAGATGGGAAAACTGAAAATATTGCTCATCTTTCCTTCTCTCCTTCCTTTCCAACCTAAAAATCTTCCCCACAATGCACAAAATAATAGAAACATGTGGTATATATCAACAACAACAGCTGGCTTCATAGCACAAATATTTTTAAGAAAGGTAGTCAGAGACATCTGCTATGCCATGCTCTCCACTCAAATTATCTGCTAGCCTCAGGTGTTCTTTCATTTCTAAAGTATGTGGACCTCTGCTTCATGCAAGTGTTGCACGTCTGCTAGCAAACAAAAGAAGGGTTCTGTAGAAGCAGTGATTTAAATACTTGTACTTTGGAAAAATAGAAGAAAAGGGCTCAAGCAGGTTTCCAAAATGAAGTCCTCACAGGCCTCTTAGGGAGGCTGAAGTGGCGGGGGGTGGGGTGGGGGGAGTGGGGGTGGATTTTATATTACTTGACATAGATTAACCCTTACAAATACATATTCATGTTATGATCTCACAATTTATTCTTAAAGACCTTGGAGGATATTTTTATAACAGTGTGATTTCTCCACTTGGCAACCTTTCTTCTTTAGAAGAGAAACTATAACATTCCCTTTCTTTTCCACCTTCATCTCCACTTATATGACAAGCATCTTCTATAAGAGGAGTGGCACCACTCCAGGGGTGGGAAACTGGTGTTAACAAGAAGCGAATTAGCCATTAAAGAGTGCAGATGTGATAAACTTCCTAGGCACATGAACTGTTCCAAAACTGTTATCATTATGTGCCTCTAAATTCTATCAAAAATTCTGTATAGCGGTGTTGAGAATAATGACTCAAATGTATTAAACTAACTTCCCTTCAGGACAACCCTATTTAAAAAAACAGTAATTTATTTTTTTTTTAAATCACTACATAGATTTCCAGGTACAAACCATGTTAAGAGAAGTCCTAATTGTACCTAGAATACAATTACTCCTTAAAAAGGTGTGGTGGGTTGACCTTGGCCAGCTGCTGGACCCTCACCCAGCCAGTTTCATTCCCTCTGCTCAACAGGATTGGGTGGGGGTGGGGAATAAGACAAAAAGGCTCAAGGGTTGAGATAAAGATAGGGAGATCACTTACAAATTACCTCCATGGTCAAAACAAACAACTTGAGGTAAATTAATTTAATTGATCACCAATGAAACTACATTTGGGTAGTGAGAAACAAAGACAAACTAAACCACGTTTCTCCTAACCCTTTTCATCTCAGGCTCAACTTCATTCCCAGTTCCTCTCTCTCCTCCTCAACCCCAAGCAGTGCAAGAGAATGGGGAATGGAGGTTGTGGTTAGTCCATAACAGACCCTCTTTGCTGCTCCTTTCTCCTCACACTTTGCTCCAGTGTGGGTCCTTCCCACAGGCTACAGCTTCCTGCAGGATAAACGCTCCAGCACATGTCCTCTGTGTGCTGCAATGAGGGCACCTGCTCCACCATGGTGTCTCCATGGGACTGCAGTGCAGCCCCTCATCCTTCTCTCACCTCACTCCTATAAGGCTGTTTCACACACATTTTTTCCTCACCCCTCACTGCCTAGGCAGCACTTTGCCCTTTCTTAAATACATTTGCAAGATGATGCCACCAGCATTACTGAGCAGTCAGCTGCGGCTGCAGTGGGGCTGCTTCAGAACTACCTGGGACTGGCATGGGGCAGCCCTCAGTCTCTTCTCAGAGGTCTCTGCATCCCCCCTGATGCCCACATCTCTCCAAATGCACCCTATGCAAAATATTTAATTTCAGGTTTAAGTTACTGTACTTAAGAAAGCAAAACCATTTTAAATTGTGGAAGTCACTCCAAAGGAATTCTTTTCCCACTTTACATGGGTTATATGAATCACCCATGCAATTACCTTTGTTCAAATTGTTTTGTAGGTTTAGACTAAATGGATTTTCAAGTCTGTTTTCCCTAATCCCTTCCCTCCCACATCCATGATAATCAGTGTAAGATTATGAAATAATCATGAGTCACACCTCTCTCAAACATGAAATATTGGTGGTATGTGGTCTTCAATTAAACTGGACGTTTCTCTGAAAAAGTGTTTAGTTTCTTGCATGGAGGTGTTCAGACACAAGCAGAAAAAGAATCCCAGAGAGAATACTACTGCAAGGCTTTCTCAAGCTGTTAGGAATAAACTAACATTAGCTAATTTTAGCTTTCAGGGTCAGATTAATTTGTGCTGTCTGGTTTCTTTCTTTGTTTTGTTGCATTGTGCCAGATGGGCAGCGAGCAGACTGAACATACTGGATTTACAACTGCTGTGTATCATCAGGGTAGCTCCAAGCAGTAGGAGCTTGCGATTCACTGCTGCCTGAAACAATCCCTGGCTCACATTTTCCCCTCCTTCATGCTGTTGCCCAGTATGAGTTCACACACATCCCCAGCTCTCCCCTTCAGTTAACAAACTCAGCTGAAGTGTATTCAACTGCAGCCAGAAGATAAGAATAAGAAAAAACAGTAGGCACTTGAAGGATGAGATATGATGGGAAAAAGCTCAAACAGAAAATATTTTATATTTCCACTCCAATTTGTCAGTATTTCCCACAGGGAGAAATATACATCCTGCCACATCTGTTCCCTTGCCGTGGAAAGACCAAAGACTTTGAATGCTTTGCTTGCCACTAAAGTCATCAGGATAAATTTTGATGTGTTTCTAAGAATGTAATGGAAAACACCTTCTCCAGCCTGCTGTTAAACTCAGGCGCTTGTCCTTGGCCTCACCTTAGCCATGTTGCAGGTATTTTTGTGCCCAGCCATCTGCTTTGCTGATCCTGACCTGCAGATTTGAATTCCCAACTCTGCCTCAGTCCTGTCTTATCACCGTGGGCTTCTTTAATGACCACCAGGCAGTGGCTGGCCCTGGTCACTGCCAGGAGACCTGTTCACTCACCTCACTCAGGTGCTGCAGGACCATGTCCCTCATCGAGTAGGGCACTGCCAGCCTGGCTGTTATCCTTGGCTCCCTTAGCCTCACATAACAGCCAGCTCTTGCTGCTCCCTGGCACTGCATTTCTCAAAATCAAGTGGCTGCATCCTCACATTATCTTCAGTTTAAAAGTGGGGAACAGGTACTAAGAGACACAGAGAGCTTATTCCCTGTTGAAGTCCCCAATATTAGCTATGCTGGTAAAGTCTTCTATCAGAAGTATCTCTAAGATTTATGTTCTGATTCTACATAAGCCGTTTCTCAGCAAATTAGCCTAGAAAAAGAAAATTCCAATTCTGTGTTAAATAGTGCCTATATGGGAACATTTATTGACATGCTAACATCACTGTAACAGTATAGCCCTATCAAAATACTTTTCTCCATGTAAATTAACACTATGGTAACATCATGACATGTGTGACAGTACTATGTATATGACAGGCTGCTGTGGATTTTGCAGATATTTTTATTAAAAAAAATACACAATCTTTGCAGCAAATATACTCATTGGAAGCAATTGATAAAGGCATGGAAAGAAGGCAAAACCAGAAAATTCCCCAAAGGGACACTTAACAAGATACCTGCTACTGCTAAAAGGAAGAACAGGGAATTAGAGAGGAAAGTGTTTTTATGTGAGTCAAGCAAACATGGATGTGATACATCTAGTAAGGACTAGAAGAGTCCCTTACGCTCATAAGCTAAGAGTCTTTACAGAATTTTTTTTATTTCACAGTTACTGGCTTTCTCTCTCATATCTTCTGGTTTTAGGGTCACAATTAAAAGTAGATAAGATAGTAAGGAGAAAACCACTTGAGGAGTCCAGCTTTCCTTTCTCTGTATTCAAAATGTGTTCACAAGCTCCCTCCAACAGTCATGGCCCCAGACAGGCAAACACTGTCTCCCACTTCCTACACACTCTGACCACGCACTTCCCAGCTATGTTCTTGTCTCTATTATTTTTATCCTGTCACATGTTGAAGCTTGGCAAATAAGTACCACTCTGGATACAGCACAAAATTTGTTTAGGAATACATATATTCTATTCGAACACTCGAAAATCTGCTTGCTGGCGTGTTCAATAACATATGCCTATGATGGCAAGCCAAGCTTTGTTTTTAGCTTAGGTGCCTTTGCCTGGCCAGTGCTGCAATAAATGTCCCTCAGCAAGTCAGTGTGGCAGGCACATAAATTATCACTGAAAGCATTTAAAAACAAAGGAAAATGTTTTGGCATTATATCCAATTTTTGTTCATTTCCCATAATGGCTGTTTGTCAATTCAGCATATTCTAGAAACAATTCTGCATTGTTTGCCTGCATTGTCAAAGTAGCTGCTGTAGCACATACAGACATGTTCCAACTTGCTTCTGACTGCATAAGGCAGCAAGAGAACTGCCACCACAGCTGCCAGCAGCTCAATACAATCTAGTGACTTTTTCATTTGTTCAGCTTCTTTAACGTGCTTTGCAACCAGCCCCGGGCTGCATAGGTATGCGGAGCAGCATAGCAGCAGACCAAGCTCTAGCTCAGGAAGTACATGAGCTTCTGTCAGCAAGCTAAACTTGAAGAAGAAAGATTAACAATATTCCCCAACCACAGGGGGGAAAAAAATTAATACTTTGCCAGTCTTCCTTTCACATAAGCCTTGTTCCAAGGTATCTTGAAGACGGTGTTTTACTACAGGTTATAGCTGTTTAAGTTGCCCATGCAACAACAAATAACAAAGTTACATCTGCTTGCTTTTGTTGCCACTTTTCTATGTATTTAAAAACATATGAATCTGTACATAAGCCTCAAATCCACTAGGATTGCTTGTATCCACTACAAGCAAAGCTCTTCATCCCAATAAAAACATCATTATTAGATATATACTTTGCTGACTGTTGCCAGATACTCGGTTAATATAAATTGTCTTAGTAGCACTAAAGCCATATACTGAAGGATTGACTTCTGCTATATAAAGGTGAGCACAAACATATATATATATATATATATATGTGGGTAAGAAGGTTGGTTTAATAGAGCCCAGGCTGTATATAAGAATTTCACAAACAGAGCAAACACTTCACCAAAACATAAAGTCAATATATGTTGAATTTCTAAGGCAGGTGCTTAAATGAAGAAGCTCTACCCCATTCCTCAGAGTGGTCCGTTTTGCTTACAGTTTAAATTGCTAGGAAGCAGATGGCAAACATACAGAGATTGCCCAAAAACTTAAGAAGTTTGTAACTTACTTCACTTGAGGATACCAACACACCAGATTTCATAAACCTTTGGGAAAAAAAACCCAAACAACCACACACAAAACTGTGCTGCTTCACCTCTTGGAACTCCAATATGAGTCCACCTGTACTGATAGGTAATACTGCCTTCAGCAGCCCTGTGGCATAAGCAGATGAACCTTAGCTGGGAAAGGGAGCTAACCTGAAGCTCTTCGCTTCATAGCCTGCTGGTGTCTGCCAGGTAGTTGATTAGGCGTTTGCAGGCAGCTGGGATTTACTTGCTAAAGGAAATGCACCACAGTAAATTCTCTTTAATATACACTGGACTGTTATCTATGCTAAGAAATCTTCAGGAATGGGTACAATTTTTGGGTTGGATCAATCTCCCACAGGAACTGCAGTGCAGAATGGGTGCTTATAGGAGAAAGCGGAGGCAAAAGCTGCTGAAGAGTTAAAATGGGTGAATGTGGACACACAGAGACCTTTTTATCTCAGAAGCTGTAACTCCAAACCACCAGAGTTCCTGGTCTTTCCTGCTCAGTTATAGGCAAATGGAACTGTCTAAGCTGTATTGTCACATGCATTGCCTGAACTCTTGTGCTGCAGCAATATCAGAGGAAGAAGTTTTATCTGGGGCTGGATTAAACCCACTGTTCTTAAAGGGACATCTTTTTCTGTGAAAGGGATTGAGTTAATTATATTAATTACCATTCATTGCAGTTAGAAGACTTCAGAAGCTAGTGACAGTCCAAAACATAGCTGTGAATTATGTCCTTTGCCTTGACACATTAAGGACGCCAGCCCCTTCTGAGGGCTGTGTGTTAGATATCATGAATTAATTGCTGTACAAAAATGACAGCAGGACAAGGCCCATAAGCTTCAGTAGATACCACACACAAAAAAACCCTAAAATAATGAATAAAAACGCAGAGCAACTAATTATTTCTCCACTCACAAACAAAAAAGAACAAAATAAACAGGAATATAGGAAGGACATGTTTTATTCCATCAAGATTTAACTGCACCATTACTTTGCCCTTTATGGGCCAAGACAATAATCTTTTTAGGTGCTTATGTCAGGTAGAATCAATCATTAATTTATAATATGTGCTTTGTAACCTGGTTCTCTTTTCCTAACTATCAGTTACCTAAATTACTTCACAATGTTAAATCCATAAATATTATATGCCATCTCTTCAGGGTTCCAGCCATGTTTTTAGCTATTAATCAAGCTGCCTCATTTCTTGATTTTAGTTGTCTGGCTCCACTCTGACTATTAATTGTTTGTTTGGCATTAGGATGTAGGTACCAGAAATCAGCAAGTGACATTGATGCCAGCAGCAATGCCTGGGTAATGCTAAACATGCATATTGAAGCGCAGTAGCCTTTTATTTTTGATATGAAAGAACCTACTGATATAATTTTGAAAACTAAGTAAATATAATTAACTGTAGAGATGGCAATTAGAAAGAAAAAACAAGAGGATCACAGCCCAGTAATATGTCAGCAGCCTGCAGGAGTATCTATCCCCAACAAACTGGGATAGGACCTTCCTTCGGGGCTTTAAACTACAGAGACAGCAAAATGTCTGCACTTCACTGCATGTACAAAATGTGAGTTCTCATACTGCAGGTGGAAACCTGTGAGATCTCAAGTGGCTGCTGGGTTTTTCCTGCGTACAGCATACCTTGACTCTTCGACACTGACAAGTCAATCCAGGAGAAGGTTGTGATGACATTTCTGGCAAGATGCGTGTGACCTTATCTGGCAAGAATTTAGCTGCCATTATATCAAAAGATCTGCAAGGATCTGCTTTCCCAGTGTGCTGACAGCAGCATCCCAAATCTGTAGGAACTCAGGGCATTCTTCTGTTACTGTTTATCACATCTTGAGTTGTAAGAATGATTGTACTAGGTCAACCCAAAATTTGGTCCAGATCTCTATGCTATTTTTGATGGTAAATGTTTAGGTTTAGCAAGCATTCTTTCCTAACCTCCAGCAATTCTCTCAAGAGCTTCCTGAGCAAGGCTATGTATTCACCTGCCCTTGCTGGCCCTTTCTTCAGTTAATTTACCAGATTAGATTTTAAACTTACACAAATTTTTGGCCACCCTAAACACCTTGTTTTCAGAACTTGTACTGTTTAAACATGTTTTATAGAAAAATACAGAGGTTTTGGGGGGGTGGAGTGTTTGTTTCTTTTCTTTGGACTTGAGACATTTCCATTAATACTTATAGTTCTTGTATCAGGGGAAACAGAAAATTAATAACAGCACCATATTCGTTTTCTGTGTTCCACTCATGATTTATAAATCTCAGTCTCATCCCCTTCCCGAAGCCTGAAATGCCATTCCCTGCCTTTGATGATCCTTCCTGCCCTTCTGCGTTCCTTTTCTAGCTCTCTTACATCATTTTTTTGAGACAGGGGATGAGGACACCAAATACTCCTCAAGATGCAGAGATATTATAGTTACATACAGTGCATGATTATGTATTTTGGGGGTTTTTTCTCCCCTCTGTTTCCAAAAAATTCCTAAGATTATTTGATTTTGACTGTAATGGAACAATGATGTGAACTTTCATAAACTTACATATTATAACTTCTCAGGTAGTAATATTTTGGAGTTCAGTATTGAAGCCTGGACTGTTTCCCCTGCATGCCTCATGTAATAGTCATCATTGTTGAATTTCATCTACTATTTTATTTTCTGTTCAGTTACTGTTCTAAGATCCTCGTGCAACTATTCTTAACACGGCTTTCCTCTTTTTTTGCCTGAGTAATTGAATATCACCAGCAAACCCTATCGCCTCACTGGTGAGTCTCCTATCTGAACAACACCCGGCACGGATGTCTGAGGGAGGCTGTTGATGATCTTTCTCCACTTAAAAAACTGTCCATAGAAATAAATTCTTTCTTTCCTACTTTTTTAACCAACTGGTAGTAACCGATGACCATGAGCCAGCAGCGTCCCCTTGTGGCCAAGAAGGCTAATGCAATGCTGGGGTACATTAGGAGGAGCGTGGCCAGCAGGTTGAGGGCGGTTATTGTCCCTCTCTATGCTGCCCTGGTTAGGCCACATCTGAAATACTGTGTCCAGTTCTGGGCTCCCCAGTTCAAGAGAGACAGGGAACTACTGGAGAGGGTCCAGCAGAGGGCTACAAAGGTGATGAGGGGACTGGAACGTCCCTTTATGAGGAAAGGCTGAGAGAGCTGGGCTTGTTCAGCCTGGAGAAGAGAAGACTGAGAGGGGATGTTATCAATGTATACAAATACCTAAGGGCAAGTGCCAAAAGGATGGGGCCAGGCTCTTTTTAGTAGTGCCCAGATACAGGACAAGGGCCAACGGGCACAAACTGAAACACAGGAAGTTCCTTCTGCATATGAGGAAGAATTTTTTTACCTTGAGGGTGACAGAGCGCTGGCACAGGCTGCCCGGAGAGGTTGTGGAGTCTCCTTCTCTGGAGACATTCAAACCCACCTGGATGCAATTCTGTGCAACCTGATCCAGGTGACCCTGCTTTAGCAGGGAGTTGGACTGAATGATCTCTAGAGGTCCCTTCTAGCCGTAACCATTCTGTGATTCTGTGATGTCAGGAGCTTTTGGATCTTACAACCAGCAGCTTTGTTTCTTTCAGAGATTTTGAGGAGGGACCCAGGTAGATGAAAAGATCAGACAGTGGTACTGGATTAGATCGATCAATAGTCTACTAGGTAAGGTGGCCTGTCATCAGCAATGACCAGCAGCACATGCACACAAGGCAAATGTGCAGCAATGCTTTCCCAGAATATTTACCTCCAGTCTCCAGCAGTTTGTAGATCAGTAACTTCTTTAGTTGATTAAACCAGCCAGGTTGCCTTGCCCATGCATTTAGTGAGTCCTTCACAGAAGTGCAACATGTCTCTCAAAGACTATACTTTAATATTTTAGATTTACCCATGACATCAGTAATTCTTTTCTTTATTGTAGAGAGACAGAAACTTGAATTCTAGGAGGCAGTCATGGCTTCACATAGTTAAAAATTAATTTTCAACCTCACTGGAGATCCCACTTTTATTTCAACATTACAAAAAAATACAGAAAAAAGTCTCTAAAATATAAACTGAAAAAAAAAAAAAGATTCCAAAAAGGAACTCTTAGCATTAATATGATGTCTGTTAAACTATCTCCAACAAGGAGTATTCACAGTTGGCTAAGATCAGTGTTCATAAATCACTATTAAAGACCTTTAAAAAGATTATAGTAAATAACACAAAACACTCTTTCTTCCCAAACACCTGGTCTTCTGTACTGTATGACATCTGTATATTTCCCCAGAAACTTCTCTTTCTATTATGACATTAAAAATACCTTTTAAATGGGCATGAAATAGTGAATCGCTGAATTTTCATTTTACTTAATTTCAATAGAGCTTTGAAAGTAAAGTACCAATCACGTTTGCATGAACAACTGAAAGGCTGTGGAAATAACAAAGGTATCTTGAGAACCAATTAAACCTTCCATAAGGATATTATGCTGAAAGGAAGCATTGTTATGCACATTTTTTGCAAATTTACAAAAACTGAGGAGTGAAATTGAAATGGCTTAATACCACCTGCTGAGTAACATCAATTGCAAAGCAGAATGTTGAAATGAATGTCCTAGCCATTTACAGTAACTTTGATATTTTCAAAAGGGATATATTTACTTTTTTCTAACAGAATACATGTAACAAAGTTGATCAAGTTAGAACTGAGTTGCTATTTTTACAGGACTGAAAAAGCTACAAACAAAAAACTTTATGAGGCAGACACAAGTCTGGTATCTAAAACTTTCCACTTTCTATTCTCTTCTCTCTTTGTGTTTGAGGGTCTCAGGAGGCACCTTTCCATTGGTCAGTAGCTTATACCCTTGTCTTGGGAGGTGAGAAGAGATTCCTGCCTACAAAGTACATCATCTCACCTGCAACCAAGGGCCTGAATCTGGGACACCTGTTAGGATTTCCTGCACTGAGGATGCTCTACTGCTACCAGTTCATCCCTGGCAGAGGTAAGGGAAGGCAGGATCCCATGCAACAGAAGATCCTTCAGAAAACATGCCATGTTACCAGTTACTAATAGCTATTATTAATCTACTATTAATATCCTTATTGTTGGTGTTTTTTCACCTCCTGTCACAGCCATGTATGTAGAAGTGTGGGAAATGGGAAAATACCTTTCTGAAGATTTTTCTCATCATCTAAATGATGGGTCCAGGTTCTTGGTGGTTATTCAGATGTATGTGTTACCTGGGGTGAACAAAGACAGCTGACCAAAGATACTAGTATGATTCATCAGCTCTAGCTTCTAGATGCTTTTGTTCTTGGCTGGCCTCAGGGACCAGAATGGTTACTATAGACTGCAGGGAACCAGCAAGCCTCAGCAATACCCCTTTTTCCTTTTCCACCCTAAATATAGTTATCATCAGCTGCTGAAGAAAGTATGGCAGTATTTCAGCAGCTCTGTCCTCTCAGCTGCTGCCTTTGCACCGGCATAATTTTATTATTGCATGTCGATACCAGCCTCACAGTCTCTATCAGTGGTACCACAAAAAAAGATCATAAAATTTGATTCATGTGTCTCAAGGGTTGTCCTGGGGAAAAATTTTGGTTTCATTTCTCACAGTAACTAAGTGAAGAACAGGAATCTTAGGGAACTGCAACAGAAAAGAAAAGAAGCATAACACACCGGCATAGGCTTTAATGGGAGTATTCTTTTCTTTACTGCAGGGACAAGTGTTAAAGCCAAAATGGGAATGCCTATGACTTTTGAGTCTTAGGATCCAGCTGGCATGAAGAGATAGAATGTGAATTATGAGAAAGCACCACAGCTCTAAAGGAAACTTTCACACTTTACAGATCAAATTTAAAATGCTCACTTGCTTACTTATGATAATAACCCCCAGGGCAGACCTCTGCCACCTTGCTCCTTGGCAGGATAAATTGGGTCATACTAGATTCTGGGCTGCAGCACTGAGACTAATATCGTGATGTGCCAAGTGACTAATGAAAAGCTACCTCAGGTACCTGTACCTAGCACTGCAGTAGTACCAGCTAATCTCTCATACCTACTGGTATGACAAGCACTCTGAAGCTTGGTGCTCTAAGACATTGGCTCATCAAGACAAGCAGCTCCGTTGCCAGCACAGTCGGCAGCAGAACACTCTCATGCAGTGCACAGGGGAGTTTCCTGAACTGGGGAATCTCAGGGGGAGCTGAGAACTGCCAGGAGCCCACAGCTCATGCGACAGCGGCTCACAAGACCTGGATAGGGCCAGGAGCAATGGCAGGCAAGCTCCCCCAACCGCAAAAGAAGCCCTTAGAGAGTGGGAGTGACCAGTACTGTGGTGACCAGGGCAGGCAAACAGGGTCTGATGTAACAGTTTGCATGGCAGAGTGGGTGCTGAAGCCCTGCCAGCTCCACCAAGGAGCAATGTTATCCGCCTGGAAGAAAGCCATGGCCTTTCTAAGCTCTCCACCCACCACGACTGACGCAGCTGCCCAGACAGTGCTCTGGTGGAAACATGCAGCCACCCAGGTGCCGGACTGCAGGCTGTGCCCTGCTGTTATGCCAGTACTAGGCAGCAGCAGTGAGCACACCTGTGGGAGGCATGCCCAGGTAGAGAAACTCCTCTGCTTAGTGGCAGATCTCAGGGAGGAGGTGGGTAGGCTGAGGGGTATCAGGGAGTGTGAGAGAAAAACAGAGTACTGGAATTGCACCCTGCCTTCCCTGGGACAGGCCCAGCAGGCAGACATGATGCATGATACAGAGGATTTCCTATCCTGTCTTTGCCTGGCTCAGTGCAGTGACTCAAGGGACAGGGGGCAATGGTGAAAAGTTCCTGCCCACTGCAGCAGACATGTCTCCTCTGTGCCCACCCCACCTGCCCAGGTGCCTGTGCATAACAGGTACAAGGCTCTGCAAGTGGAACCGAACGATAACAAGGACGATGGTTCATCTAGCTTAGAGGTATCATCAAGGTTAATTAGGCCTACACTCTGCATCAAAACTGCCTCTATAAAGAAAAAAGTTGGGTCATTGTCATAGCAGTCATTGTCCCTTCCCTTCTGAAGAGAACAGCAGACCAGACCCACTTCTTAGGGAACTCAGCTGCCTCCCTGGGGCCCAGGTTAAAGATGTGAAGAGAAAGCTTTCTACCATGGTACGGCCCTCGGATTATTATCCATTACTGATTTTTCAGGTAGACAGCAATGAAGTTGCAACAAGAAATCTGAGGACAATCAAGAGAGACTTCAGGGCCTTGGGACGACTGGTTAAGGGATCAGAAGCACAAGCAGTGCTCTCCTCTATCCTTCCAGTTGCAGGGAATGATGAAGGAAGAAACAGGAAGAGCCAGCTGGCTCCGAGACTGATCTCACCAGCAAAATTTTGCATTTTTTGATTATGGGTTGGTTTACATGACAGCAGGACTGCCGGCAATGGATGGGGTACACCTGTCTCAAAGGGGGAAAAGGATCTTTGCACAGGAGCTTGCAGGGCTCATTCAAAGAGCCTTAAACCAGTTCTGAAGGAGGAAAGAGATAAAAACAGGCTCAATAGAGATAAGCCTGGGGACAGCATGTCAATGTTTGAGGGACAGCATGCTAGTGAGGTCCTTCAGCCTGCCATCTCAGTGGAGGCAGGGGTTGGAGATCCATGTGGCAGCAAAGACGCAAGGATTATTGATGTGTTAGAAACCATGGAAGCACCTGAGCATGGTCACGTAGGAATTAGAGCTTCTCCCCTGAAAAAGGTGGTGGGATCAATAGTTCATCTGAAGTGCATTTACACCAATGCACACAGCATGGGCAACAAACAGGAGGAGCTGGAAGCCATTCTGCAGCAGGAAGATTATGACATACATTAACAATAAAAGGAGGCCTAAGGAGAATCTCCATCCTTTATTGGATGCAGGGGGAAACATAGTGACAAAAGATGAGGAGAAGGACGAGGTACTTAATGCCTTCTTTGCCTCAGTCTTTAATAGAAAGACCAGCTGTTCTCTGGGTTATGCAGCCCCCTGAGCTGGAAGACAGAATGAAACCCTCATAATCCAAGGAGAAATGGTCAGTGACTGGCTACGCCACTTAGACGTACACAAGCCTATGGGGCCAGATGGGATCCGTCCAAGGGTACTAAGGGAGCTGGCAAAGTGCTTATTAAGCCACTTTCAATCATTTATCAGCAGTCCTGGCTAACTGGGGAGGTCCCACTTGACTGGAGGTTAGGCAATATGATGCCCTTCTACAAGAAGGGCCAGAAAGAGGATCTGGGAAACTACAGGCCTGTCAGTCTGACCTCGGTGCTGGGGAAGGTTATGGAACAGATCATCTTGAGTGCCATCACACGGCATGTACAGGACAGCCAGATCATCAGGTCCAGTCACCATGAGTTTATGAAAGGCAGGTCCTGCTTGACTAACCTAATCTCCCTCTATGACACAGTTACCCACCTAGTGGATGAGGGAAAGTCTGTGGATGGTGTCTACCTAAACTTCAGTAAAGCCTTTGATACTGTCTCCCACAGCATTCTCCTGGAGAAACTAGCTGCTCATGGCTTGGATGGGCGTACTGTTCACTGGGTGAAAAACTGGCAGGACAGCTGAGCCCAAAGAGTGGTGGTGAATGGGGTTACATCCAGTTGGGGGGCACCAGTCACAAGGGGTGTTCCCCAGGGCTCAGTATTGGGGCCAGTTCTGTTTAATATCTTTATCAACGATCTGAACAAGAGGATTGAGTGCACCTTCAGTAAGTTTACAGATGACACCAGCCTGGGTGGGAGCGTTGATCTTCTTGAGGGCAGGAAGGCTCTGCAGAGGGATCTGGACAGGTTGGATCAGTGGGCCGTGGCCAATTGTATGAGGTTCTACCAGGTTCAGTGCTGGACCCTGCACTTGGGTCACAGCAACCCCATGCAGTGCTGCAGGCTTGGGGCAGATTGGCTGGAAAGCTACTCAGAGGAAAAGGACCTAGGGGTCTTGATCGACAGCTGGCTGAATATGAGCCAGCAGTGTGCCCAGGTGGCCAAGGCCAACAGCATCCTGGCTTGTATCAGAAATAGTGTGGCCAGCAGCACTAGTGAAGTGATTGTCTCCCTGTACTCAGGAAGTGTTCAGTTTTGTGCCCTTCACTACAAGAAAGACACTGAGGTGCTGGAACATGTCCAGAGAAGGGCAACGAAGCTGGTGAAGAGTATAGAGAACAAGTCTTGTGAGGAGAGGCTGAGGGAACTGGGGTTGTTTAGCCTGGAGAAAAAGGAGGGTCAAGGGAGACTTTATTGCTCTCTACAACTACCTGAAAGGAGGGTATAGTGAGATGGGCCTCCATCTCTTTTCCCAAGTATCAAGAGATAGGATGAGAGGAAATGGCCTCAAGTTGCACCAGGGGAGGTTTAGATTGGATATTAGGAAAGGTTTCTTCACCAAAAGGGTTGTCAAGCAGTGGAACAGGCTGCCCAGGGAAGTGGTGGAGTCACCATCCCTGGAGGTATTTAAAAGGTGTCTAGATGTGGCACTTAGGGACATGGTTTACTGGTGGACTTGGCAGTGCTAGTTTAACAGTTTAACTCAATGATCTTAAAGGTCTTTTCCAATGTAAATGATTCTATGATTGTTGATTCATACTGAATATCACTTTTTTTAAGATATGGCCTCAGGTGTAAAAATATTCATAATATAAAACTGAAAAGTACCTTTGTTTTCTCGTAAGGTCCTTGAGGGAGGGGGGCACAACCAGTAAAGAAAACACAACACTACCCACACACCCCCCAATACTCCCAGATTACTGCTGCTTCCATTTTGATGGGAAAGTTCACCATCCCTGTAGAAGTTGGGATGTTAAGAGCAACAGCTGCACCATGGGGACCCCTTTGACCTGAAGAGGCAACTAATGGTCTCATTCTGAGCAGCAGAGAAAATGAACAATCTGATCACAACATAAGGGAATAAGTAATACCAAGAGAGTAACATTTTAAACCTCTTTTCCCTATACTAGTCAGACATATTCATACACTAGGGTAACCATAGCAGAGGCAAAGTATGCCTCGTATAAAATATGTGTAGCAAATGTTGTAGGTAAATGGCTTTGTCAGCTTGCAAAATTCTGTACAATTATCTTAATTAAAATGTTAAGACAAGGTAAATTGCTGTATTAGCCTTTCATAAGTACAGTTTAATTATTCTCTACATGGTTTGCATTATTGTAAGCTTTCGGTCAGAAATAATGTCATTCCTCTTAACTGATTTAAATGACACTGGGAGACCTGATGTCTACGTGCTCATCAATACATCAGTTTATTTTTTAGAATATACTAATTTTTAAAAGGCTTTTCCATTACTGTCAATATTGTAAAGAAAGTGTAGCTGGACTTTGAAAAGCATCACCTCTTGTAGTTACTATTGGGCACCGAATGCTTGCCAGAGCTGTTTTTTTATTTATTTTTGTTTATTTGTGTTTGTTTCTGTGTCAATTCAGTGGCTCTAATCTTGCTCCCATTTCAGTAAACAGTGACTTGCATGCCAGAAAGGAGCACATCTGCTCTTTGATAGGTACGACAGCAGGTACGTGACATGAGGCAATCTCTCAATTACTTGTAAAATGCCTCCAGTTCAGTCTGCTACCAGTATATAGACTGTTTTCCTCTAAATCACATACTTTCTGAAGTCTACTCATATTTTTTCTTTTTTTGGCAACACATTTTTTTCTGTGTATATAGACAGCTTCTAGAGAATACACAAACCCACACCAAATAACATGTACGAGCAGTTAGTGAAGAGTAACTACAGGACTCAGAGGAGGTATCCTCCTTTGTTGTTATCATTTTTAGATAAGAGTGTTTTCTATAATGGAGCTAGAGCTACAAAAATATAATGACCATAAAGACACAGAAAGGATAGGTCAAAAACATGTTTCCTCATTTTCATCACCCATCTATAAACAGGGCAACACTTTTCCTCTCCATTCCCTGTCCTCAAGAATTTTAATTTTACTCAGTGAAGAGCCCCCAAAGACCACCTAAAATATCTATCTTACAGTTAGGTCAGTTGTACCAATATGTTATGACTTACCGTAAATGAGAAAGGTATCCCTTTGAGGATGTGATATATTAAAGTGTTACCTTTCAGGCTTATTGTAGCCAAATGCAATTCAATAGTTTTCTCTGACTGACTGGTCTTAATCCAGCAGAATGAAAAAGCATCTTATTATGAACGTTAGCCCTCTGTTGAACACATGATACACTGTTTGTGGATATTGTCTGAGTAAAAAACTGCTGAACAAAACCCTTATTTAGCTTTTACCTGTTACAGTAACTGTAATGTCAAAAGTAGCAGTCAAAGTCTGAAAAAGTGCAGTTCAAGCTCCAAGCAAGACAAGGTCCAAGAAAGAGCCTGCTTTGGGAAGCAGATTTAGGATGATGAGGCATTGAGATGAAGATGTTTTCTTGTTATTCGCTGATTTACATCTGTCTATTCTAGTGACCTAGAATATATATAA
>JAVJGI010000032.1:3231391-3338399 GCA_035590275.1 Ibycter americanus
TAATATTATATATATATATATAATATATATATATATATAACCTAGTGACAGGTATATTTCCCCCTGCAGAAATTGTGTAGCTTTTAAGTCTACTACGTTGTGATTCTCCTGTCAATTGAGAGCTGGTAGCAAGCCCACATATTTCTACATTTGGTCTGCCTTCAGTCAGACCTACAACTGGTCCATCATCAGAAAGGTGAAGGCCCTGTACACAGAACTGTTTCTTATGGCATGCAGCTGAAGGCATCAGCAGAGCAGGCTGAGCCCTATTGTGCAAGCTGACAGGGAGGACAGGAGTGCCTCAGTGATAGGGATCAGACAGGGGTCAGCCTGACTAGCTTCCTGTGTTTAGCAAGCTGCTCCTTCTGTACAGAATATTCTTCCCTTAGAGAAGCAGCGGAGAAGTCTCAACCTCCATTCCCACCACTGGAAACAACCAAAGCAGAAAGGCATTTTGTAAAGGGTTGCTGCTGACCCAACTCTAACCATCTGCTCCCATGAGCTTGAACTGCCCTTTCCATTGCCTCCTTCTCTCTCCAAAAGATGGCAAAAAGATAAGAGGGGGCTGTTGGGCAGGATCCTGCAGTGGTGAGCCCAAGAGCTGAATAAGTGGTAGTAAGATTCAGGATGGGAAAGAGATCATATCCTCTTCCTTCAGCAAATCACATTGTCCTCTCCATAAACTCTTCTGTCCCTTTCAGTGGAAGCTGCATAGTCCTCTGCCCTACCACCAGCTCTTCTGCCGCTTCTCCTGCATTGACTTTTCTCTACGCAGGTTGCACTAGGACGAGAGATAGCTCAAGTTATTGTCTTCAAAGAATATGATTATTTAATCATGAAGTCCCCACCAGTGATCTTCCTGTTTAAGTCCTAACATAGCAGCTCTGGAAAAAGTGTTGTTTCTGCAATATAGGGATAAACACAAAGACTTTTATTGTTTCTGGTTCTCTGTTTTGCCCCTTTCTGGTATTGCAGTGTTTACTCATTTTCAAGAATACATATCAAATGCATCCTCCACTGGTGCTGGGGATGTTCCCTTTTTAACAAATTTTAGAGGCCCGTCTGTATTTATATTGGACATCCCCTTTCCCCAATTATGTTATATATTCTTCTTGTACAAGTGCTCTGCTAAGATCCGACAATATCTGGTTATTAAATAAATTCCCATTAGATCTTTGCAGTGTGCTCCAGGAATGGTTAGTCTGACTCCAGCCCCAGAAATGGCTGGGGATTAAGGTCAGGAGGAGGAGTACAATTCTTTCATGGCTGACAATGACACTTGTTTTCAGGCTTCCCAGATCCTAAGTTTTCCTCTGTTCAGCATGCCAGCCTGCCTGGGGAGGTGGCACATCGCTGAGATGCCCACTGGAGAGCCAAACAATCAAGTTGAATTATGCCAGCATTTAAAGATGAAAGGCAGTGCTAGGTTTATGTGGCTCCAGCAAAATTTCATAGGGTACACTGCAAAATTACAAAAACAATAAGGTAGGAAATGACTGCCCCAGTATGGAGAGCACTGTTTTCAGGCTGGATTGCTGCAATTATTTCAGATATCAGGTATCTAAATCTGCTGTGACAAACAGCCTTGACCTGCTAACCACGCTCACAAGGGGTAGCCAAAACATGCAATAACCAGAGACAGCTGACTTTAACAATTATTTCTGAACTGCTGGGCATCTATGTACTGCAGTATAACTTTCAAATCTCCACATAGAAATAATATATCAGGTTAAAAATAAAAATGCTTAGCATGCCTTGCACATTGTTGCCCTACAATTACAGATAAATACACAATTAAAATAAAATGTCTTTTATTTAGTTTATTCGTGAAGCAGGAAAGACTTGTCATAGCAGTCTCTCATAGTTTGACTTATCTTACCTAATGACTAGCTAGATTTGCATGTGCTGTGGGTAGGCTGGTGGGTAGGTTTGCTACAGCCACAGCTGAGAGAGCTCTTGGTTTGTATTTGGGCTAGTTCTGCAGACGAAGAGTTGCTGATATCTGCTAAATCTCTGAATTTGTTAAAAGACCAGATAATGCAATATTAATGAAAATTTGCAGGATTTATGAGCAGATGGTTAATATCAAACATCCAAGATACCAAAATTTCAGAGTAAAAGAATATAAAGAAAAAATCCTATACCAATGCTAAGGTGAAGATAACTGATCTTGGATACACATCTCAAAACCTAAAAAATTGTTAAAGATTATAAACAGATTTTCTTTTTAACCATATGTAATAAAAAGAAACCTGTGACAGACATAAAGAAGGGAAAGGGGAAGGTGAAGGAAAGGGAAAGGGAAAGGGAAAAGGAAAGGGAAAGGGAAAGGGAAAGGGAAAGGGAAAGGGAAAGGGAAAGGGAAAGGGAAAGGGAAACGAAAAAAAAAAAGAAAAAGAAAAGGAGCCCTTGGAATTCTCTTAGTTATAGAAAAACAGACTATGATGAAATGGATGGTCACTATTCTGCCATTTGGGGAAAAAGTCCTACATCCTGAAACCAGATACATCAGGTCATCAAATAATCCTGCTGCTGCAATTGATTAGCTCTCTTCTTTAGAAAACAATGAAGTTGCACTTACAACTTTTCTCAAAATTCCTTCTAGACAACTATAGAAAAAGTGTAACACACTTTCCAAACCCCTTACTTGACACTTTTTAAAGTACTGTCATGAAGGAACACTTTTTCATTTCTAACATGATTTAAAATGGGTGACCAGTAATGAAAGAACACACACACGCACATATGCACATCTTTCAGGTTGACAAATCTGTGTTAAAACCACCACTATTAGCAACCATTGATCAACAGAGTATTTCTTTTGTGGAAGGGCACAGCAGGCTTGACAAGGTGTCCTTAGGCTGGCACATTTTGTCATGCTTCGTATTAAACTGCAATGAGACATAATGATACCTTATGTGTAAAGTAATGTTTGTATGGTACCTTCCTAAGCTCAAGGGATGTCCTTGAAAAATTGATTTAACTATTTAAAGAAACCTCAATAGCTCACAAGTCTGTCCTGCTGAGATAAGACATCATCACTGAATGGAGTCTAACCTATACATTATATAGTGCTATGACACATGCCTGAACGCAAATATAGGACTAATTCTGCCCTTCTGTGCAATTCCCAGGCTAAATGCAGTTTAAGCCTCCAGCTTGTAAAGGACAGTAGTAACCTCAATATATCAACCTACTACTCAGAGGACTAAACAGACACACATTCCTGGACTTTATAAATATAGCAGGTTCTGAGAGGCACATCAGTTTATGGTAAAAAGCTACCAAGATTTGCATTTGATTTATTATTTGTGTGTGCACCAAAATTTTAAGATTGCTGAAAGCCCTATTTTCAAGAACTCAGCAGCTTCCCCGATCAGTGCAACTCTCCTGTAAAAAATTCCCAGTATGCAGCAGTTCCTATGGTGACCTAAAAGGGCTAGATTCAACTTAAATAATTTGCAGAGCTGTTTTGTTATCTTACAACGCAGAGTACGAACACCTAATGAAGGTGCTTCGATAGCTAGGACTGCACAACTTCACTGTCTGTGGATTTTCTGCCATCTAATAAGGGCTGAGGTCACATGCCGGCTTTTGCTCACAAAGGTCTCCCACTTCTAGCTGTCACTGACTTTCCTGAGACTTACAGAAATTCAGTATTTTGGGGTCTGTACCCTGCTGTTAGGTTTGGTTGTACTGTACCTTTGGGTCTGAAGTTAACAGTCTCCCCCAGTAAAGTACTGGGATCTGTGTGCTCTTGTGGCCATGCACAGCATGATCTCGCTTTCTTGGGTAGAAAGAAACCTTCTTACAGATGTTGTAAAGAACATTCCTTCTCAAACGTCCTCCATGTGGGCACTGCCAGAACTGTGCAGAGTCCTTTCAAAACACTCTTTTGGAGTAACCAACCTTTTCTACTGATACCAGTCCTTTAAAAATAAATCAATACATGACACTTCTTGAAATGGGAAGTCTCGGTTCTTTCTAGCCAAGCAAGAAAGTGGTGATTTCAAATTACTTAACAACAGTACTTTCAGACTCTCATTTCTCTTGTTCAAGATGAACAAACACAGATTTACAATAACTTGTCATAACATCTCAGTCTAATGAGAAGAGAGCAATATCAGCTGAATATAAAATAGAGCCTTATAACCCAGCTCACCTGAGTGTGGCGTGGAATAGAATTCTTTACCAGTTCTTTCAAGGAAGACAAAAATATTGAACAAGAAAATATGCATCTTATTTACTGGAATAGCACTTTCTTTTAAACATTCTAAACTTTATAATATAATGAAAGTGTATTTCACTGGAGTGGAAAGTCCCCCTGCAGTAGAAGCAGCAAAGTAGATATGTGACTCAAACCTATATTTAAATATCATTGCAACTGTAATTAAACAAAGGAGTATCCGGGGAAAGAGGAAACATCTGCCCTGTAGAGAGCATTTTGCACTCTTGAGTACCTTCACTGGAAATTTACTTTTTCTTCATGATGCAGGAGTAACCAGAGCTATAAAAGCATAATTTAACGCTATAGTAAAAATAAATTGTAACATGCTTATTCTATATCATATTTATTATGAATGTTTCTGCTCAGCAGGATAGTTAAAAATTAACATACTATAAGTCACTGAGTGGAAGTTTAGAAGGCAAGAGGTGAATCTGTCATTTGCCAATAGATCTAACTTTTAACGGAAACCAGGCATGCTACTGTGATGCATCTTTTATCTACCAGAAGCAGAAAAAAATGGAAATGCCAAATAGCTCCAACTCCTACTGTTGAAGGCTATACAAACTGAGTTTTTCAATGCATATGTTGTAGTTTTGGCTGATAGTAATAAATAAAACTATCCTAGGAACTAATCCACCCAAATGACTTACTGACATAGCCTTTGTTGTCTAGCCTGAAGAGCACTGAGGATGTTGGATACATTCCCAAAGCCCCTAGGGTCAGTGGTGTCAGGATTTCATCTATAAGCCCTATGGAGATGGAAAGAAATATAAAAACATCAAGGTCTATAACTTCAGCTGTTAATGATGCGGATGGAGAGGAAGCGCAAATGGGAAATTTATTCTGTTGCATCATCTCTGTATCCTAGTGTGTAGTTACTCACGTCTCAGAAATCAGCTTCTTTTGGAGGGGATTGTGTATATCTTTTTCAGTCAGAAAAACTGTTAACCCAACTGTTGGCTTTCATCCTAGTCTACCGACTTCTCAATTCTCTTCTTTGGTCAATGTGGGCCTTCAGAGAAAGATTTTCAGTCTCTCGCATCCACGTCTAAGCTGACAACTTCTTTTGTCTCTTCACTGTAGGTCATTTCTGTACAGAAAAGAGAGTCTAATTTTCTTTTTTTTTGTTGCTGCTCTTTCATCTTCTGGAAAATGTAAAACATGAATACTCTGAGTAATACTGCAGCTGCTGAAGAATCTGCATGTTCCTTGGCTATTTTCAAGAAGCCTGAATTAAGGTCACGAGTTCATAAAGATTTCTTATACACTTTAGATGATGCTCCTGCAAAGCAATGTTTTCCCATAGTGATATGGTACTTGTTAATGCTTCAGTGCTACAGAGAGAAATCCCTGTGAAGTGAAGACTCAGGACTGTAAAGAAGGGCAATGGTCCTGCATCCCACACTTTGCAATAAGCTTTGTTGCTTGTCTTACAACCTGTTCAGTCCGGATGCATGAAAGCAGTCATTCTCAGAGGACAGAGAAGCAGATGCTCACATGCACCATGGCTCCAGCAGCTGGTGCAAGCAGGGGCAGCTGGAGATGGCTCCAGCCCCGATTCCCAGCCCCGGCACTAGCAAGAACTGCTGGGCAGAAGCTCCAGGGAGGCAAGAGTGTTTGGCTGGGGAGGCAGCGTTTTTAGCCAAGAGCTGGCTGAATAGCCTGAAGCACTCCCGGCGGCCATCAGTTGGTATGCCAGGTGAAGTCCCTGCTAACTAATGGCATTCAAACCATGGCTCCCTGGTGCCTGCTGAGGCCAATGTGGAAACATTATGTTCCAGAATCGCATTAAATACCATAATCAGTACTGTGCTATCTTTGATCCTCATGCCTAGAGTAAATAAATAAATAAAAATAATTAAAAAATTATTCCTAGCCTATTTTTACCACCAAGTTCTGTTCATTTCACTCAAAATGCAAGCTTATGCCAGTTAAATGTTTGCTTATAGCAGAACACCAAAGGAAGTAGGGTAGTATTTTTATGAAAAAGATTTTGATTTCCCATGAGAAAGAACAAAGTTATCTTAAATCACCTTCTACAACTGTCTTTTCAGGAGGATACCAGAGAAAATATCAATTATTTAAAAGCTAGATTGCTCAGAGCATTTAGTTCCTCCTACTTTCTTTTGACTTTTGGGAAGAAAAAATACCTTAAATTGCCTTCTATCTTTCTGTAGTTCCAGGCAGATCTTTTGTGCTTTTTCCATCTCTGCTTTTATTCATGAGTTGTCACTAAAGTAAGAAAGCAAGCAGAAAACAAAACAAAAGAAAACAACAGATAGCTCAGAGAACTTGACAGTAAGTTTTGCCCCAAGGCCACCAGGTCAAACCCATCATAAATCAGCAGTAGTTCAAGTATCTGATATCTAACAGTTGTCTGACGACCTTAGGAAAGTGTTGAACATGTTGGTTTCATACAGCAGATCTAGGCTGTCACAGCAAAGAATTCTATGCAGAGAATGTGGAATATGCTCTCTCTGGGTAGGTGAACCTTCGGGTCAGTAGTGAGGATTGTGTTACGAGGTGCAGGTTAGAAAACCTGCTATTCCTCGGCAAATACACAAAAAACACTGCCTAGTGTTAGTACTGAAATGCATTGATCAGAGCTAGACTCACCCCAAAAGAGAATAAATATATAGAAAGTGAAGTCAGAAATAAAAATATAAAAAGAACCCAAAGAACACAAGTTAGGCTTCTAAATGCTTTTTTAATTACACTGAAGTACTATTGCTATAAATACCAGTTGAAATATGCTATGAGTGGGAAAGAATTAAACTCTTACTGGATACTGGATAAAAAGTTTTAAATTAATTCTCCTAACTACTCTTACAAAATAACACAAGACAGGACAGGCTAAGAAACATCCAGCAAAACATAAGGAATTAAAAAACAAGATAGCCCAGTTCTTTCCTTCCATTATGTAAAGAAAAAAAAAATTTTTTTTACTGAAACAGCCTCTATGCTTCAATAAAATCTTATTGAAAATCAGCTTTATTCTTCTTTTAAAAAATCCCTCACAGAAATCATTAAACTTACTGCTATTGGCAGAGACATTATTTCTATGGGAGTAAAGTCTAGTTTCCATGCACGCACTCAGGGATGGGACAGTGAGACCACTTCCCTCTAGGCAGGCACACACAGCCCTTGTACAGCACATGTCCTGTGCTCAGTCTGCCTGCGATATTTTCTAGCTCTTGTGGAAAATGCCTCTAATCCTGGCACTGGATTGCTACAGCTCAGCAGAACTTCCCAGGCTTCTAAATGAGATACTCCATCTTGAACAAAATTAGATGCTTGACATAAGACTTATTTTATGGACTTTTCTGGCTGGGGTTATCTGCAGTGCAGATTAGACTGTCATAACGGTGTTTTCTGGTCTTGAATTGCATGACAATATACAGAGCACAATTAAGCTGCTTTATTGCTGTTTTACTAGTAAGTTGATTACCAGGGCAACATTTGTTGGTGGTGTTACAAAGAGGGGATTTTTATTATAGGTTTTGATTTAAATAAACTGATCATTTACAGTCATTAAAGAAAAACTATGTCCCCTCATTAAATCAATAGTTTTAAATGTCTTTTGCTGTCAAACTCTGTTATGGTGTACCAATAAAAGTGTATCTGATTATTAATTAACCACAGATGAACCCAGGGAGACCTGCAGCTCATTTCTAATGGCTGCTTCAGAGGCCAGTAGTAATCAAACACACAAGTTAGTTATAAATCAATTAAATAACATCATCACCATCATAAGTAGTCCTGTGGCATCAATGACATGTGAACACCTCCACAGCTCTAAGGTTAAGTGTGGACATACCATCCTTTCTCCTGGCTGTGGCAATTTATGCATCTCCTTCTAGGAACTCAGCATGAATCACACCATGGCATTTTCCATACTTCTCTCAAGGAAGGAATTTTTTAGAATATAGGTCCTTTGCGTTATGACAGTCTTCGATGCACAGGACATGCTCACAGAAATACTGCCACTGCACTAAAATAGTGTAACTGACCACCTTAGCCTATTTTCCCAGTACTCCTGTTATTAAAGCTTCAGTGTAAATTCAAACCTTATCAAACTCACCCGGCTGCATGATTGCTAGCAAACTCACCCAGCTGCATGATTGCTTACTTTTTTGAAGTGTGGCTGGCATCTAATACCAGCTTAGGAGCCACTGAAAAAAATCATTCCTGGCAAAAAAAAAACCAAAACAGACATCAAGTTCATTTCCTAGTTCCTTTTCCCATACATTTTGAAATAACCACTTGATGATGCAGTCTTTAATCACGTCAACTAGTCTTAATGATGTTTAGCTTTTCTTCATATACTTGTCTTGAGAAACCATGCTCTTTACCATGCTCATCTGTGAAGGGGTCCTGGGAAAGGCTGATAGTGCTCACCTTCTAACAAAATAAGACCAGTAAGCTGGGACCAAGAAGGAAAATTGGCAGTAAGTTTGCCACCTCCACATTCAGTAACATTACTACATGTGATGAATAGTAGCTCTAGATAAATAAGCATGCACTCCTTTTTCCAGAATAATTGGCTTTATCTTTTGCCTACCAGCTATAAGCCCTACTTTTAATTTACTCTTTTTCTTATTCACTTTTTGATGTAACAGTTCAATGAGGGTTTAAATTCCTTTCCCCATGCAGCCCTTTTATTGTGCTTCTAATTACCTAGCCTAATTGCTCTGAACTGGTATGAGCCTGTGCATTTTTAAATTATTTCCTTTAATTACAATTCTTTACTGAAGAAAATGTCACTGAAATACATCTTACTAAAACCACCACTGAAACACATCTTCCAGTCTCTTGAAAAGTTTAACATACTTTATTGTCACTCTGAGCTTGTCCACAAAATCGAGCAGCATCACATACAAAAAAGGGCAAAAATACACAAAACATTAAAATAAGAAAAAAACGGAGAAAGTAAATTATAATACAAGTATTTTAGTTGAGCATGAAGAGGGCTAAACTGGTATAACTATATAAAGGAAGGAGAGAGGTGTTTGTAGAATATCCTCCAAATCTCAATGTCAATGTTTTTACACCTTGAAGTACAAATGCTGTCATCTCTTGAGGAACAGTATTTTCACTGTGCTGAAGCATGTCTTTGAGTATGTGCTAGAATCGATAGATGTTAATTGGTTGTGAACAAAACACTTGACATTTCCAAAATGTGTCCTATGGATGAAAAGCAACAACTGCTTATTTTATGTACCTTATATGAGCATAAGATATGTTTTGGGGTTTTCATCTAAGAGAAGAGGTATTTTCATATTTCTGCAACTAAACTTCAGCAGTGAGAAATTCACCAATGGGGATAAGAGAGCCACAATTATAATTTACAGTGACATTATAGAAACTTCCCCATAAGACATAGGTAACTGAGAAACCAAAAAGAATTTTTTAAAATGAATCTTCAAATTGAGTGTATCACATTCAATACATTGTTACAAAGAGATAACTTGTCCAAAATTTCCATAGCCATTAAACTTGTATTCTGGGAATTTGATAATGCAAAGGTGTTCATATTTACATTTTAAAATAGAAATACTTCTAATCAAACAAAGATATTGTTTATTTAAATTTGGGGAAAACTAAGGTAATGTCTTTTTCAATAATTTAGCATATTGTCTGAGATTATTCCAATACAAATCCCCCAAAGGGAACAATCATTTATTTGTTTAATGATATGAGAAACTGAAACTCTGAAGACCAGTGCATCTTTATGTACTTATATTGGCTCATTGATTGCCTTGCAAGGCTTATCTTCAACTTCTCCATTAGCCCCAAGCACAACAGATAAAATAATTTCTGATGTCTAGGATATTTTTTCTGTCAGTGATCTGTATCACAGCTGCTATATGAAATATGAATGTTACCCCTCATTGATACTCTTTACAATTTAATTAATTTCTTAGTGGTATATTAATTAGGCAACAAAAGTTGCCTAGAACTCTGATATTTATAAATGAGATCAGAAATTGGTACCAGCTTCCCTAACTCAGCAAAACAAAGTAACGTATGAGGATATTGCCTGAATATTATAAGAAACATCTATTGTCTATCAGGACTGCAAAAGGTAGCTCAGCAAATGACCAAAACTTGCAAAGCTGGCTTGCAAGGAACATTGGCTTCTGTTTTCTCTAATGACCAGATCACATACTGTGCATTGGTGGATCTGCAAACTGCTGCTAAATGAGGATAGCCACAAACGTGCTGAGAAGGAAGAGTCTAGTGGCTTCAGCACCGTCATCCTTGGGAAAGAACAAAATTCAAAAGGAGATAAATATTCCATGAAATACAAATTCAACCCAGTCCAAGCCCCTCTGATGAGCAGAGAGACTAAAAGCTTTCACTGTCATCATCAGAGGCAATTCTTTCTAACAAATCACTCCAGTTTTATTTTCAGAAGAGAGGCACAAAAAACAACAGGCTGAAAGAGGATTGCCATGGCCATACACTTTCTGGCAATGCCTACTGCATCAGGAAGAGAGCTGCTGCAAATAGGACCTTGAAAATCAGAATACAGCTCAGAAAAGGACTTGAACTTGCTTTGGGCAGGGAGCAATGGTGAAAGTGTAGTGGGTTAATGTGGTCACATAAAGCCAAAAAAATTTTCTAGGATTAAAGTTCTTCAATACATGGAATACACTGTTGTCACAAATTCCCAACACTATGGGGCTCTATAATGGGCAAATGCTGTTTTCTTGCTTACATAGCTGGATTAATACAGAGTCCACAGTGGTAAAGCGACACAGCTCCTCCCTTTGCTTAAGACAGTCACCCCTTCAGGGGATAAAAAAAAAAAACAATTAAAAAATCCTTCCTTCATGGAAGGATGGCTCATTCAGTACATTTATTCAGGAGCAGTTTCCTCTAATTTGGCTATCAAGGCTTAATATGAGTGTCCCAAATGTTTTCTTTACTGAAGAATCTCATAGCACAAAGCAAATGTGGCTTTGTGTCTGAGGTTGCAATGAGTCTTTTTAGTGTTGCATGGTTCACCAACTGCAAAGTTAACAAAGAAAGATTTGAAGAGTTATTTTCATTGCTTTAAAAAGAATGTAAATATACATGAAGTGCTTAGACAATTGCTTCTTAAGTTCTAAGGGAAATAAGAAAGGTTACCCTCAAGTCAGAGTTTCCCTTCATCAAAAGACTCTTACATGCTCCTAGCGTGTCCTGCTGAAACAATAAACAGCACAGGGAGAAGTGGCTGAAGACATACCTATTGTTAAGCTATTATCACAGAGCTGCAGAATTGCTTAGGTTGGAAAGGACCATTGACAGAGCTTGCAGGACGTGGAAAGCAAAGCTAGTCAAACAGGAAAGCACAATAATCACAGCTGTAAGATGAAACAGGAATAATTAGGAAATCATTCTGGTGTAGAATGATTTCCTAATTACTCCTGCTGGTTTTGTCAGATTCCCTGGAGTGCTAGAAGTCTCAAGACTGCAAAAAAAGCTAAGAAAAAGGTAGTAGTGCTCTTTCTGTTGGCGTATGTAGAGTTGCTGTACAGGTTATGGCCACCTATTTTCAGCTAACAAGAAACTATTTCGGGGCTATACTTGCCTTTAAAAGAAGCCTATGAGAATATCTGAGAAAGATACATGAAGCCTAATTTTGATATCTGGGAACCACCAGAATTAACAGAATTAGCAGAACTAGAACTAGTGACGTAAGTGCTTTTAATGTACTAACAATGCATCAGTACTTCAGTCAGGACCTTGTTTGGCTAAGTGATGTACTTTACAAAAAATAACAGAGAAGGCAGTCCCTGTGCCCAAAAGCTTGCAATCTAAGCAAAAACATAGGTTGCCATAAGGGCAAAACCATGTGGAAGAACCAGAGTCCTCTATTCTCTTAGGATTCTTTGAGAATAGCAAGAAATAATGGATAAAATTAGTCAAAGTAATTTATTTGGATTTTCAAAAACCTTTGGTCAAGTTCTCTAGAGAACATTAAGCTCAGCAGTCTTGCAAGAAGAGGTAAAATAGCAGAAACGAGTGATTTACTTTAATCACTGAAAAAAACATAACGCTTGGGAGCTGCAAGATTTCCATACTCAGACAGAAATATATAGACTTAATTTTTTTTTACTAGGGAGGAGCAGTAAAATAGCAAAGTTTGCCAATTATTTGGATAAGTTTAGATGAAAGGAGGCACATTAAAACATTTCAAAGGAATCCAACAAAGCCAGGTGAATGGGAGGGATACTGGCTAATGGGCAGGTACCAATATTAGAATATAGAGTTTGAGCTATTCAGACACATTCCTGATCTCTCTTCTGTAAACACCACACAAAAAGAACCATGGTTTGGGTGAAGGAAGGTTAAGGGAATATTTTTTTTTCTTAATAAAGCTGAATATTGAGACAAAAAAAAAATCAACAGAAAAAATTCATAACAATTAGAATTATCAGCTAAACTGAGCTGTCTCACAGACCTAACCACATCTCAGACTTTTGCTTTCAAAACATGTATAAATTAAGGGTACTGGTCAGAACTCTTACAAAAGGAGAAGTTCATATGCAAAATTCAGGTCTGAATTTAGGAGACTGACATGGCTAATCCTCAGCACCGAGTCACACTTGCTCTTGGTATTGAAAAGCACCTTTTTACCACGCCAGGGTTGGTTTTATCTGAATTTCCTTCAGGGATAACAAACCACTGTGTTTTTCACTGTGGTGGAAAACTGCTCCGAGTGGGTTATCCAGGTGTCTTTTTTGTTCATCTTGCTTGCTTGTCCATTTAACTGAGGTGTCACGCTACACACTATACATTGATGGTCAATATTTTAAAACATAATTGCAGCTATTGCCTGCCTTTAAATATATCATGATAACCTTTCCACTGAAGACTCTTAATGAATAATTTGTCACATCTTCAATATCCTTGGATCTATCCCAGGGATGCATCTGTTACTAATCATATCCTTTCAAGGTTAGTGAAAAAGCAGTATAAAAAGTGTCTTTTCTGCAGTAAGGGGTCCATAATTTATCTGCACTTACCGTTGAAGGGTGTAGTCTGAGCTCATAGCAGCACATAATCGATGACTGTGTTAGGGGGAGCACAAAAATTATCACAGTTGTGTTTACCACTGGATTGATACTACGCTTTGTTAAATAAAATACATTGCACCAATTACTTTAAGTTAGCCAAACCGAGATTGATAGACAGTATCCAAACACATAACACATACAGCACTATTAAGCCGTAGCCTCCTAATATTTCTGAACAATCAAATTCCAGTACTTATCAAGGTTCAGATCTTTGTACCTTTCCATCAAAGTAGCCAGCCTTTGGCAGATGGAGGCGTTTCTACATCAGATACTCGAAAAAATGTGTTTGCCATTCCTCTGCTGCCATCTGCCCTCAGAAATGTATATGTGCAGCAAGATTTGTCCTACCTTTAGAAAGTTTAAAAGGCATTAAGATTAAGCCAAAGACTAAAACCAATAAACAAAAGGTCCCACCAACAGCTAGCTATGTTCACTCCCATTTTCTTAAAGTCATTTTTGAAAAAAAGATACAATAATAATGAACTAGGAAATAAAAGGATTACTTGAGTCATTACACACTACAAGGAAACTCCCTAAATAAAAAATTATGGCAGGCATTTAACTTGTATAATGGTATCTTTTTAAAAGCAGACACAGCATGTTTGATTCAGTGAGTATGCAGAGAAATTTTGATCTGATGAGTGTTGGCAGTAACAAACAGGAGATAAAAGGTATGTTAATTTTCTCCATGAATTCATTGCCTTCTTCAATTTGTAGCCTGTTTGGGTTGTACTGAGGCTCCATGAGAAGCATTTATAAAAAATCCAGTCTCTTTTTATTTTTTTGTCAAAAGAAGCATATTGAGTTGGATCCTCTCTTGCAATATATTTCTATGTTGTCTACCAATAACAAAAACTCTAGAAACTTGCCACCTTCCCCCAGCATGGAAACATGCTCCACTCAGGCATGGAACACCTTCATTTCTGTACAGCTCTGCGTCCCTACACTGCAGCTGGTGGTGGGGAAGGAAAGGCAACTGTTAGTTTGATACAATGGTTCTGACCAGGACTTTAGCATACCTCACTCATTCTCATCTAAGGCATAACATCTTTCTCTTCCTTCCCCCTCACACCCCCTGGCAAAAAAGGGGGGGTGCAGGGATGAAAAGGAGGCATCTTTTTTTCGTATTTCTGCTTTCAGATCTTTTCAAAGTATCAATACACTTTTTCAGTGAGGTGTGACCTTTTGCTTTTCGTTTGTCCAAGTAGCAGCCAACTGATGGGGGCAAATAAACTGTTATGGTCTTGAGATAAAACTAAACTCTGAGATGTGCACCCCTCTACTCCTTTCTCAGATAACTGCAAAGAGGCAAGAGCAGGGTTTGCTGCTTACCCTGTGTAAGAAGCTCTTTTCTTCAACTGGAAAGACAGCACTAGGATCTTAAAATCAGACATCACTGATTTATGTTTTCTGGTGGCAGGTTGCACTTTGTGTGATGGGGTTGGTCTATGTTCAGTTATCAGTTTTAATCCTCTCCTTATCATGAGACATTTTGGAGCCATGTTCTAAATGAAGATCAATGGTAGAAATAAAATCAATAAAAATTCCAAAGCAATGAAAACCCAATGTATGGTTATTCTTAACAGATAAATTTGTTTAGGAACAGAAAGCATCCAGGCCTTTTGAAGGGCTGTGGCACTGCCTGATATAAAGCACAAGGTGCCACATCTGTCTTTAACATCACAAAAACAACAGACCAAATGTTTCCTTTGGGATAGTTTTTCTTCTTTCTTGCATTCGGTTGCGCTGAAATTGAAGAGGAATAATTAACAATATGTGTTTAATGCCACTTTCCTAAAGCACACAAATCCCTGAAGCAGGAAGAAGGTGTTGAGGGAAGTCAGGACTAAAGCCAAAGAACAAACAGCTCTTATTGTGTATTTTTAACATTCCTCCTTGGTATAATTCAGTGCCAATTTTATTTAAGTATTTGTGGCCCACACATGTTGCCATTTCTTAAATGGAGGAGTCCATCCATTGCAGATGACAAGCCTTCCAGAAAGCCTCGAACGTACTTGAGATGTACGTACTCTGCAGGACACCCAGGACACGCGGGACTGAAGATGTCCATGCTGCTCCATCTCCCTAGGCAGGGTATCCACAGGCAGCACAGGCTGTATGCCAAGCATTTGGAGGGAGGACAAACAAATGCTTATAGATGCTCCTTTCCCCAGACAGAGCAGACCCAGCTACTATTGAGGCAGGTTAGAAGTGAATGTACTTCCTATACCAATGACAACATTTCTTTGCCCTTTGTGCGAGTGCAAAATACTATTCACCTGTGTCTCTTACTCCATACTGTTTTCTCAGTCTGACTTCAAGAAAGCACAATTTTAGAAGACAGGCAGATCCTGCTATTCAATGTCCAATGGAAAAACCACTAGTCCATAGATGACCTCATCGGTTTATTTCTTTAATATTTATTTTCTTTTTTTCCATATTCCACAAAATAAGAAACACAAAATATTGTTATATTGGATTAACTGAGACATCAAAGAGCAAATATACCTTTTTTCTGGTCATATCTCTCCTCCATGAGCTCCTAGCATTGCAACATGTTGCCAAAGAAATAAGAAAGAAGATTAGATATAATTCAGTTCAAAGCTACTCTGATAAAAATCCAACAAAGGAATCTAACTTATTTCAGATATTCTGTCACTCCTTATCCACCTATTGCTGCCAAGAGCTACATTGCCAAAAGATTGATGGAAGATTTTAAAAAAAAAAAAACCAAACACCTTCTGATCCAGAAAATACATGTCAGTGTGTTTGCACCATCTGTCATGCAGATTCAGAGATGCCCAACTGAAGATGGGCTGCTGTTGATCCATCTGTAAAACATGACCCAGACCAATTGCCTGACTTACGGTAAATTTGGAAGGCTGTTCAATAGAAGATATCTGAAAAGCAGCTTGGCATTTTCCACATCCCATCCAGTGTTTTCCTTTTTCTCCATTTTTACAGAGACCCTCCATACAAATGTATTAATTCATGACATGCTCCCATTCTGTGCATGCTGGTGTCTTGCTTATCCTTGATGGAGAAATGGGTGGAATAACTAACTGGACCGGTTTGTTTCAACTAGTCTTTCATATTTTTGTCCTGCCATTTATTTTCCACAGAACTTTGTTTTGACTTCCATCTGATTAGGCAATTTTGTCTAATGCTATTTTACTTTATTTTGGTGGTGGGAGTGGGGAAGGAAACAGGGAGAAAGAATTTAAAATCTTCAATGTTTAGACTTATTAGAGAGACTTTTCAAACACCCCACTAATGAATTGCTTGAAATCACATAAGTTAAAAAAGCAATTACATGTAATGAGAAATTACTTTTTCAGATGGGTTGCAGGTGTCACATCTGATGCATAGTAGAGATGTACAGTATGTGTCAGCTGTTTCCCTTATATGTGGATTACTTTCAAAGTAATTAGAAGTATCTTTGCTTTCCTTGCTCTCCTATCTCAGTGCTAGTTAAGGGATATAATACGTGAAAAATTCCATTACTAGAAAGAATACATTGATTAAACAACAAAAAAAAACCCAGACCCCTACCTTTTTAGATGTCATTAAGTCACACATTTTCACAGAGGTCCACAAGCCTCAAGTGATTCCATTAGGAGGAAACATGAGGGGCTCAAGCAGTAGTCTAAGAACAAATTAGACTGAAAATACAAGCTGTGATCCTACTAGAAGGCTGTTCCAGCAGCAGACTGACCTTACTGGCTAATAACAACTTCCTTTTTTTTCTTTGTTTTAAATCAGAATAAGGTACCAGATGGGGAAACCAACCAACATTCATCATCATGTACAAACCCAGAAATGGTGTATCTATAATATGAAAAGATAACGTACCATATGTGCTCCAAAAATTAACCAAAATAAAATGCAGCTAATTCACTTCATTTTCATTTAACTGGTCTCATCCTCTGAGCTTTAATTTGCAGGCACTGAAGGTGAAACTCAAACTGCTAATCTTAATCATTGTTATGTACATACAAAGATTTATGATTATACAAGTTTTCATAGAAGCAAGGATGACAATTTACAGAAATATAATGATACAATGAGCATAGCATTAAGTATTAAGCATAGGGAAATATTTCAGTTAGAACAAGGAACTGGACAGCTTAAGTCCTTGCTTCTGCCATTCATAACCTATTTGAAATGGGGTCTGGGGACAAGTACAAACAAATCTTTTGAAGATTGACCGGTGTTTAATCCTGTAGCAGAGCTGTGGTTTGCAAAGGTATAGATACTGGAGTGAAAGTAATTAATATGGAACTAGCCATGACTACAGTCAGAATGCAAATTAGAGCAACAGGAAGTATTAGGTTTCTGAATACTGTTATTTTAGAGTATGGGAGTGCAACCACAGCTGAGCTGGGGGAATGAAGGCATGCTGGCATCCCCGCTTGCCTGAGCACCACCATAATTGACAGTTTAAGGTAGGAGACCTTGGTTTTGCACTGAGACTTGTCCACATGCTCTCCTCTTCCTACTCTGGCCCAGCAGAAGAGCAACGGTGATTAAACATCCCAGCCACTTGCTAGCGAACAGATTTCCCCTATGGTATTTGCCTCAGATCAGACACTGAACCCACAACTGCCTCAGAGACAGAGTGGGTTAGTTAGAGGAACTTAATGGGAGAAACCTGGCCCTCCTCTACTTTCCAGCTATTTCATAAAGGATTTCAATCATGCCTGCATGTTAGCAGGCTCCTTGGGGATTATATAAAGAGGCTATCAAGCTGACCACCTCAGACAGGCAGGGCGAGGGACTAACTGTTCTCCAATTCCAATGAGCTGTGGTTAATGCAGCATCTGCCTTGTCTGTCTTCTGCCTGCCCATGTATTAACGCACAGCTTTCTGCCGTTTCGTGAGTCTCTCAAGCATATAATAAAGAGAGTTCCAACTCGCTGGAACCTCCTGCAGCAGCTGATACTATAAGTTGTTTTTCTGTGACTGCTCATTTGGAAGTTCCTGGTTTTGGCAGGACAGCAGAAGTAACTAAGGTTGAAAACACTTGGAAAGTCAGTGGCGTTCAAACAAGCTCCCGCTAAAGCTGATAGCAGAGCAAACGGGCTCAGGAGCGGTGTGGCATGAGCTGCCCACCCGCACCCTCCTGGGGCAGGGAGAGGTGCTGGGAAAGAGTCTCCAGCCTGGGTAAAAAGGGTGGAGGATGTACATGCATGCAAAGGTTGAGGGTTATTTTTCTAGTGTTCTGTAATTTTCTGCCACATGATAAAGTAAGACAACAAGGGAAAGCTCTTTTATTTTCTGTTCTCTTCACTGTAATCAGAGGTTGGCTTTCATTTGTCTCGCATGAAATCATAAAGCTTATGGTAGTGAGTTTTCCTTGAAATAAGAAAGTTTGTGCTGTTCTTTATCTGTAATCTTGAAATAAACTGCTCTCGCCTGAGTCAGGTGGAAGCTGTAAATGACACCTTTCTGACAGCCAGGCCATTTCTAAAGCTACTCCCTCAAGTTTCTTGCTCCATTATCCAAAAAGGACTGATCTTATCCTGCATCTTCTGCTTGGCAGAGAGACTAATGACATCTCATGGTTTTATTTAGCCATGTATTTCAATGAGACCTATAGGAAGGTGACTGTTTTAGTGAACTCTTATCCACAGTTTATTGTGGTTGAAATTGGCCATTGGATTCAAAAGATATAGGGGGAGGAGGAAGAGGGTGAGACAGAAGGTCTGGCAGACAGACAGAACATTCTCCAATCAGCTGTTTTGCTTAGGGCAAGCAGAGCTACAAAACCAAGAAACACACCCACTGTTCGGGGGGTGGCGGGGGGAAGTGCTAGCCTGGGAGTTTTTTAACTCATTTAAAATTGGAGTACAGACATCACAATGTATGGATGTGAGATGAAACCTACAGTGTCTACCAAGTACAAAATCAGA
Source organism: Ibycter americanus (assembly GCA_035590275.1). NCBI lineage: Eukaryota > Metazoa > Chordata > Aves > Falconiformes > Falconidae > Ibycter > Ibycter americanus. Next base: position 3,250,600 of record JAVJGI010000032.1, read on the forward strand.
CAAAAGTGCAAAAGTGTCAGATCCTGGATAAGAACGGGTAGTGTCACCACCTCCTCCCTGACTCTATCTTTTAAAATAAAAAGAGCAAGCCTCATTAAATTCTTACGGGGAAAAGACATGCATGGACCCTATGCCCCATGGCCACTTCGGGGGCTTCTTCCCAGCACACTGGTGTCTGCTGTGAGGCTGCTTCAGACTCCTGTTGTGAATTCTATAGAAAGCTCAGCCCAGCAATCAGGACCCTAAAACCGGCTCCTGCCACTCCTGACTTTTTGGTATCTAAATCCTATATGGGCTTCAGAGCCCAGAGTTCTGGCTAAAAAGGCTGCCCCATCCAATAAGCTGTCACCATGTAGCTTAGGGGGAAAAGAGATGGATATCTTCTCATATTGCTCCCAAAGCTATTAAATACAGGGAAGATCAGTTTAGCACATATCCATTTTGGAAAGTCGTCACTGAGCTGCTTGTGGGGTTATTACTCTCTGTAAAACTAACTCCTGCAATTGCTGCTGGTGCTGCTTCTCTTGCTCTATAGTAAGTTAAACAAATCTGCTCTCTAGGCAGTTAAACAAATACAAATGGCAATACTATTCCCCCCACACTATAATCTACCATGTTGTTTCCAGCAGCCTATGAGAGTTAAAGTAAAAATCCATAAAAGTAAATTCAGCTCAAATAAACCAAAGCTAAAAATCCATAAAAGTAAGTGTGACACCCAGAAGCCAAATGCAGTTGGCAGGCAGGAGCAGCCCTACTCTGTCATCTTAACAACCCGAGTCATTCACTCCAAATCCCTGCTCTGACAGGTAATCGCCTCTTTCACTTGCTCCTCCTCTCCTCCAGAAACAGCTACCAAGCAAAGCAGCAAACAGAGAGTTGCTGGCAATCTTCAACATTTTTCATAATGCAATTAATGGAAATGTTCCTTCTGCAGAGTAATGCTGGCAAAAAGATACTGTTCTGATTTAAAATGACATATAGGACTATGTGTTTATTCAAGTGTTTCCTGCTGACTTTACCTCTGGCCCAGTACTGGGTGGCTGAGGTACATTTTCCAGAGCCATTTATTTTGCAGTCTAGCACCCACAATAAACTTGTGCATGGCAAGAGCTGCCGCTTCCCTGAGGAGTGAGAAAACCTCCCTGTGGCTGTGGATTCTTGCCTATGATCATACCAAAATTCATCTGGGATCCAACAGTAGCATTTGACAAATATCCTCATATCAACACTCTCTGCATTGCAAATACAATATACATATAGGTATATCAAAGATCAAAGCTTCTAAAGCAGCAGTATGAATTTAAGACCTGCTGTATTTCCTTATTTCAGGTCTTCTACAGAAGGTTTCTTGTAAAGAATATGGTTGGGGGCTTCTTGTGCACAGTATAAAGGAAAGTGAACATCACTGAAGCCATTGCAGAGTCTGTTATCTCCTCCCCAACCAGCACTATCATCACCTAAAAGCTTTTCAAGCTGAAATAAAAGTGGCTTGGAAGGAGTTGTGAGATTGCTGTGAAAAGGCAGCTTGAAAATAGATTCTAGCTGAAAGGAAAATTTCTCCTGGGAAACTTTCATCTACTGATCTCAAACAAATCCAGAGGGTTTGCTTTCAATGCCTGCTGAGATCTTAAAGGCATTGTAGGTGTTAATGATCCCTGTGTCACATGAACATGCTGACATTGCAAAATGAGCCTGGACCAGTCTCTGACTACCATCTTTTCAACAGGAAAAAAGATGACAAGTGGGGACAGTTTCTCACTAAAAATAAATCCCAGTTGCAGCTACCAAGTGGCAAGGTGTCTTTTAATACCTTTCCCTCCTCCTCCTACCAGTCTCACAGCACAGCCAAAGCTTCCGAGCTTCCCAGCCCAGAATTCCTATTTACTACCTCAAAACTTCACCAAGTCCAATGTTCTTCCCTAATCTTTCCCCCTTGGAGCTGCTTTTTGGGAGCTGCATTTCTTCCTTCTCACTCATTCACTCAATACTTCATTTGTTCTTTCAGTATTGTTCTCCCCATCCTGGTCCACTTTTCCCTTGGCTCAGTCCCTTCCCACCTAAGTCAACTAACCTCATCCTCCAAACCTCATCTTCAAAGCTCATTTGCTTGCTGCAATCTCAGCTGCCCCAAATCAGGTGCTGCTCCCATCATCACTGACCACTGCAGAGATCAGACCTGCACTGTGTCTACTGCCTGGATCTCCTCTTAAAAGCTTCAGCTGTATCTTGAAAGCTGAAAAAGAGGTGCCATCTGCATTTTTAAAAGCCTGCAACGGCACTGATATGAGCTGCACTGACAGACAACAGGAGGTTTTTGGGCGCTCATGTCAGGGCAAAAGCCACCAAACTCTGAAAGAGCACAGAAGTTTGAACGAGAAAACTACTTACTTCTCAAGCAATTTATTTGCTAATCCCTTCAAAGTTATCTTATTTCATGTGTATTTGACACCTCTTTTTCCTCTGCAGAAGGTGCAAAAGGTGTCGGGGGAGAAAAAAGGAAAGAAACTATTTGCTCTAACTTCAGACCTTTAAGTGTCACTTACTGCATGGAATATAATTGAAAAAGGACTGTGCCAGAAACGTGGACGTGTGATTCATTGCTTGGCTGCAGGTTTACATGTCATTGCTGCCATGCATACAGTGCTCTTCTGCTGCTTCAGGTCATTTTGCACACTGATTCGTGCTGTGTGATTTTTTAACACTCTCTTTACAAACAAGGCTCTGGGAAATACGAAAGCAAAACAAGCGGCGTTCAGTGCTTGCTACTCATATTTTTTTGCCAGGGGAAAAAAAAATTGTGTGTGGCTTAATTACTATCCAAGCACACAAATAATTTGCTTACCCACATAGATGATTGTTTTATATCATTAGTACTTGATCTGTGGAAATACATTGATATTTTGGTTTCCTATACAAATCAACATGGAAAAGTTAATGATTCTCTATTGGTCCAAAAGGAATGTTTTGCATTTTTCCACTCTGTGGAAAGGCTGCAATAAAACTCAATCACAATCTGGTTTGAGCTGAACAAAACCTTGTATTCCCACTATTTTTAAACTTGTGACGGCCTGTGACAATAAACCCAGCAGCATTATAGTTTCTGTTCAACACATATGAAATTGATAACACAACTATATAGCTTCACCAGGCACAATACCATCAGCTTTACAACAGACATGCCAAGTTCAGTCTCCAAATAAGCTGAGATTCATTAGTTAGCCCCACACTCAATGTAAGGTCATATCCAGGAATTACAGAATGAAGAGAAAAATCCCTTGAGAAAGGGTCAAGCATAACAACTGTGGCAGATGTTGCCTGGGCAGAAGGCTGCAGGCACATGAAAGAGAAGGAAAAAAAAGTTATAAAGAGCAGTATAGAGCTGGCACAGGTGGTTTGGGAGGACTAATGAGTCCAGCAGAAATTTATCCAGCATGATGTCGGTAGCAATATGCAGCCTTCCATTAGGCAGGGTCTCTGGTGTGATCAGCGTTCATGTCTAGAAAGGCTTAACTAGGAAAGCTATTTAGAAAATGTTTTCCATTTAACTCCCAAAATTCTTAACTTTTTACCATGAAAAGGAGAAGGTACATCTTAACTAAAGTAAAAATTTCATGCAGGATAGAGATTGTTCCCATAGGACATACCTGTTAATTAAAAAACATTTTTCCCTCTAAGAAAAACCAACGGATTAGACCTTAAATTTCTTGCCAGCCTTTAAAGATCTCTGCCTGTTGCGAGATGCCTGCAAAAGGAGAGGGATGGGAATTTGAAACTAGACAGAAGGGAAGAATTGACTACAGGAATTCTTGTATTGTCCCTTTTCTTCCCCTCATCAGTTTGCTTTCGTTGCATGTACATGTAAATCGAACCCTGATGAAAGGGCCTCAGAAGTCTTTGGATAGCAAGTGAAGATCATAGCAGCCCACAAGCTTTTTAACGAGCTCAGGAGGTCAAATCTTGCTGTGCCAGCAACTCATTGACCATCTGTCCCTGATGGCAATGGGCAGAAGATCAGTATTGGTGCCTGGGGAGCAACACTGCCCCAAGTCGCAGGAGCCCTGGCTGTGCAGCGTGGCCAGCCAAGGCGCTGGATCCTCTTCCAAAGCCACCATGACCCTCTGTGGCCTGTGAGGTCTTCGATGGAGTAGGAGAAACCATTGCTGCAGGCTTTTCTCCCTTTTTCTTATCTTTTTTTTTATCTTTACTCTTTGTTTTGGTTTATAAAGAAAATGTATCTTTCTGTAGTGATTTAAAAGTATTTATAATAACCTCACAAAGTTGGGGGCCACATTTCATTTAGCTTTGAGTTATAAAAAGAGGTTGTTTACTCTTTTCCATTTGAATCACATATGCACTGTTTCTATAGCAACTCCAACACTTCATAGCTCTAACTGTTGCACAGGCAGAAAGTGTTTAACCCTTTGAAGTGTACAGATCCGAATCTTTCAGAATCAATACCAAAATAATTACCCTTCATCATACTGTCAGACTACATCTGACAAAGGATGGTGCAGGCTTTTTGTTTTATTTTGTGAAAAATATCCTGCCCAAGTATGTGTCTTATTAACTCGTGTGAACAAGAGAAGCAAGGAGTCATTACTATGCTTGAATTTATGACCAAGGTGATGCATCAGTAGATAAAAATGTTTCAGCATTGAGAGCTTGCAGTGCTAAACCCCCAAATCTAAGAATTTTACTTAAAATGTGTGGAATCCTTAACAATAGATACAAAGCCAATCAGGACAACTTTATTTTTAGAATAAGTTGATATAACAGAAATCCCAGGTTGGAAACTGCAATACATGGCAGTCCTGACCTCACACTTCATTCATCCCTCTGCCAAGCATTCATACTCTGGTAACATCTTCATAAAACAACCTTCTTTTCTTATTTCTCCTACCTCCAACCACACAGCCCCTTTTTTTCAAAGCTGGGCTTCAAGCAGCTTATGGCACATTACACTTCCCTTTAGTTAAACCTCTTATATCCCCAGTTGGGTAATACAAGTGTAGATAGCATTGAAAAAGGTACCTAAACATTCTTAGTTTTTAGGATGGTTGTGTTCTGGATTTAAATGCTGTGACTAAACAAATGACTCAAATATGCAATATCATAACATATCTGGTGATGAAAAATTCAAGGACAATCAATCTGAGACTTATGATGCTGTCTTCACCGCCAGAATTACCTGCTCTAGAAATCAGCCTCATTACTATCCTTGATTTAAAACTGAGGGTCTGATGAGGTGGGAAATTTACAATGTTTCTGTATTTATTGCTTTATGACTTCAAGAGCAAGGGCTTCCATCTTTTCAGACTTCATTATATTGCATGAATTGTGTAATGCTTTTGTGAAGCATCGCTAGAAAAATAATGTTTTAGTAAGAAGAACACAAAGTGGAAATAGAATAAAGAAAATAATTGTAAAAGAACAAAAGCAATTAATGATTTAAACCATGCTATTTTTAAATATAATAGCAAAAGTGAGTCATGAAGACACCTTTTCTTTCTGAGCTAAGCTAAATGTGTGTGTGGATATACTTGCAAATAGTTTCTCCCATAAGAGAGGTGTATTTTGCAGGATATTTTTTACAAAATAGATTTTTTAAAAAATCTATGTTAATATCTTGTCACATGTGCTGTCCACATTTATTCTATCCAAATCTAGAACTCAGAAGAGTTGATGTTACCAACAGTCTAATTCAATGCATGGCTGCAATGTCAGACACCAGAAAAGAAAATGTCAGTTAAAACTTATGTGGATTGCAGACATTATGTCTGCATTTTCTGCTATGTTCATAATACACTTCCAGCTAGCACTGCAAGTTGCAGACCTGCATAGTTGGCATCTAGGTAGGTTCTTAGCAGTACAAACTCCTAGTTATCCTCAGCGCAGATTTACCAGGGACTGTTGTCACAGGCTAAAGCCCATGCAGTTACATTGTCAACCCTGTTGATAATGCTATCCTCTTGACAATAAAATCCTGTTGACCAGTCCCCAGGATTTGTTGGTTTAAAGCTAAACCGGATTGGGTCCATCCGGGATGCCCCAATTATCTGTTTGTCTGCCACATGCCCGTACCCCTTATGACTGCTGTACTCAAGTCTGGAAGATCACGTTGCTGCCTTCACCCATCAACAGATAACTTCAGGAGACTGGTCAAATCACAACCTGAATACGAAGAACAGGACAATGTGTTTTCCTTGAAGAAAACAACAACACTGTGACTAAAGAGTGTTAATTTTGCTTTAGCCTCTCCCATCTTTTTACTCACCACTTGCAGCTTTTAGGGTAAGCTGTTGTGTGTGAGAAAATGATGTAGAAACCAGCAAGGAAACTGCCCTTGATAATGCCTTGTAACACAGGTTATGAAAGGACTAAAGCAGATTATGGATCTTTTCTATGAGGTTTGCAGAGGTTTCCATGAGATTATTTTTTTTCTGTATGTCTACCAGAAGCCATAATATTGATAAGTTTTTCCTTGTATGAGACAAACCATATGCTATTCCTAAATAATTTCAGACAAATTTCAGTGACTGCACCAAGGAATATCTCTTTCTCAAAGCAGGATAGTTTCAAATGTTGGTTTGGTGAAATGATTTGCCTTCTTCAAAATCACTGTAAAAAACTTCATTGCTGGGTCGAAGGAAGAAAACAATCTGACAGTATGCACAATAGGAGCTTTGTAGTCTACCCTTTCAGCTAAATTGCTCCGTTTCTTGCTCTTCAAGCTCCAAATTGGACAGATTGCAAATATACATGTATATATTCTATATAGTAGCTGTGTGTTTTTAAATACCTTATATTTCAGATCTAAAGGAACAAAGAGGACGAGAACTGACATGCAATATACCAAAAGGAAAAGAAAACCCTCCATGTCATAACAGCTTGAATACCGATACACCATGAATATACCAGCAGAGCATACTTTAGCTGATTAATTGGTGGACAAATCTCTCACTGGGAATCACAGGACCAGTTGCCAGATTTCCCTGAGACTTTGTTTTCTAGCATTCAGGCTGAGAAAGTGTTGAAACATAAATTACACTTAGCGGTCCTAGCAGAAGGACTCAGCACATCAGCGACTGACCCTGCAGATTGTGATGCCAAGTTCGTGGCCAGGCACTGCCGCAAATGTGAGGATTCAATCAAAGTGCAGAACTGAATGATTCTGGAGTTTGATTGCAGCAGGCAGGGGTCATGATGAGGAACAGTGGTTGTTCACCCAGGAGAAATTTGAGAAGGGCATCCTGTCCACGCAATATACCTGAAGCCATCGTATTAGCATTCACAGGAAAAGCTTGCAAGGAAAAGGGGAGAAAATGAAAGTAAAATGAATGCATAAATGGTTGCAAAGCCCACCAATATATGCATTTTTATGGAGTAAAGATGAAGTTACATGTGGATGTGCACATGCAGAGGTATTTGTGAAGCATTCTTCACTTTCATTGCCAGCAAAAAATCAGTGCAAGACAAATAAAGTGTCAGAGCTATAAATAAAGAAGATATTACTACCAGGGATCCTTTAAAAAAAAAAAAAAAAAAGAGCAACACCCATACAGGCAATAAAATCACAAATTTAACACAACTGACACGATAAAATTGGTTGCTTCACTCAAAATATTATTTAATGTTGTGATCCATAAGGATGATAACAGAAATATAAAATGAAGCTGGCAAGTCATAGTCCTATTAAAGGCAAAGTGGTTTAATAGGGAACCTGTCCTTAAGTGTTTTTCTGGAGTGGAAGTTTGACTGAATCAAAGCATATGCAAAACATTAGACATGGTGGTTCTCTAATGTGATTCTTTTAAAGTAGACTTGATTGTAAGATTTATTTCCACAAAGCTGAAAGTATAGATGGTCCTGAATAATCAACAAAGGTTTTACATTCTACCTCTGAGTCCATAAGAAAATGACATTTCATTTTTTAAAAGTTGATTTTAAGAGTCAAGCCACACCAAATTTTAGCGAGAAGGGTTTTTTTAAAAAAAAAAATGTAAGCAATGTAAATGAGCATTACTGCACTACGGCAACCTTTTCATTGAAACCAGACTTACTGAGCTTAATTGCCTATACACTAATTAAAGCATCTCTCATCCTGTTAGGCCTATTCAGCTTTACACTGCAAGCTTAGAATGGGTTTCACAAAGCTAAGGCAGTGATAAGTGTTAATAGCATTTTATTAGTTCTCAGGTGCAATGAGGATATTTCTTTGGCTGCAGCCAAGAGCCTCCAGGGAGAAAAAGAAATGATTAAGAATGGTGGGAACACAACCTCATAGCATTGCTGCTTCACCATTTGCACTCTGAAGTCTGACCGTAAAGCTTTTGACTATGGCTCATGCAATGGAACGATGTCCATACATTTATCTAGAAGCTGCCTTTATGGATTGTGTAATCTAGAGTGGTGTACTTTGAGAGAGATGCAAGCAGCTAAGTGAATTATTGGAAGGCCACTTAAAAGAATGGGCAATGAAGTTGATTCAGTGACTGGCACTGGGGGAAAACTGTCAGGATCACTTGGGGCAAGAATAGCATTTATAGAATGCTGTTTTCTATAAATAAAGAGCCTTCAAAAAGAGGTGATGGTGACTTACAAGATCTGTATGAATGGCCCTGTCACTGTCAATGGAAAGGCGGCTGCCAGTGGAAACCTCAGTAACAAGGATACTCAAAGGCAGGACAGAAAAACGCAGAAGGAAAGTGCAGAGCCTGGAAACTTTCCTTCTACCATCTGCGTATTTGTACTTTCAGCAGATCTGCCATGAGACAATCACCTCTACCCTGCACGGGAGCCAGGGATCTGAGCTGCTGGAGGAGCCAAAGGCCAGAGGACATCGCTCCCCATTCAGCTGCTGACCTGCCGCCACCTTTGGAGAGGTTGCTTCATTTTCCCCTTCTTTACTCCTCCTCCTCCTCCTCTCTGTACAATGAGGGAACAAGATTCAGTTTCTGTATGATCTGCTGACAATAGCATTATATAAACACTAGACATTGACTATTAATTAGGAACCTATGAAGAAGAGTCACTTTTTTTTAAAAAAAAATGCTATCTCTTAGCAACTCAGCTTTTCCAGCTCCAAGTAAAGAATTAGAATATGACAATGTCACATTATTTTCCACGGTAAATTTGAAATTTGGTTTAATTAAAGCTTATGCGCTACTGGTTTCCAAATCAGTAACTGACAGTTACAGGGATAAATATCTTCTGTCCATCTATGTAACTGGGTTAAAAGTCCTGTGTTAATATTTCAATAGTGCTGTGTATGAGACACAATTTAGCTCAGACAATTGTTACTAGGGTCTGAGCACTTTCACTGCCATGCCATTAGTGTAGCCTAGATCAGCTCCCCAGTGACTGTAAGTGAGCTGCTTTAAAGGACAGCCATTCAGAGACCAGAGCTTTTTGCTGTAGAGAGATTCAAGACTGGATGCATCTTAAGAAACAACTCTTAAACACTGCAAACCCAAACTCCTTTCAGGGCCTAATGGTATTCCTGGGATCTCCCTGGTTTTCCACTCCTCACAGTTGCCATGTTACAACAACTTCTCGCTTGCGACTATACACAAAGACATATGTACATGATACACCTGGAGCTGCTGCATATTCTGCAAAACCCATTAGAAGCAGTGCTCCAATATAGTTATCCAACCACAACACAGCTCAATGCCTTCAAAATGAAATAGGTCAGTTCAGCTGCATGAAGACCACCCTCAGGTCCCACTGCCATAATTTTTACATAGGTATCCATCGAGCTGCAGTAGCTGGGCTTTGAAGAGGAATGAGACAAGGCTGACAAAATGTTCTCTGAAACTCCCCCAAACTGGACTGTCAGCAGAATCCTTATCTTGGTGGTATAAATAGGGATAACTTCAAAGCCAGCACATTTCTACCCATTCACACCAGCAAAGTTGAGTACGGTTCAGTGATGCTCAGCTTCAGAGGATCTCTGAGCCTCTTGCACTCCAGTCATGCAGTATGTTTGCTGACACGAGTCATGAATCAGAGGACTTTGCCTACCCCAGCAGTGAGTTACCAGCAGTTAGGTGAAACCAAAAAGCCCACCATGAGCCCTCCAAGCATGCACCTGTGGTGCACAGCTACCATCTACACCCAGCCATGCTCTGCCAGCCTTCAGTGCTACCGTGCATCACAGTGATTCACATGAGATCGAAGGCTGCTAGCATAGGCTCAATACAGGCTCAATATATATACAGGTATATATTAGAAGTCTGGTGCAAGGCAAAACCCACAGCTTTGTAACAAAGCCAGAAACAGACCACGGCTCTCCCCAGCGCCAGTTGAGCACTTTACCTATCTAGTCACTATCCTACCACGTCACAGGAATAAAGTCCTGGTATTCATCTCCAAATAAATATATGTTATTATTCCCATAAAAGAAAATGAGGCAAAGGAATAACCACAGTTCTGTTGCCTATAGCATATGAAATACATTTTAAAATCCTCCCAGCTCATCGTAAAGGCTCATCATTTTTTAAAATGGTAGAAGATAGAGTCTTTGAAACTTTAAAATATTTAATTTGCATCTTTTTAAATTCAAGGCAAGGTTTGGATTGCAAGGTGCAATGAGGAAGGGGAATATTTTTGTTCTGCTAAACACAAGTGTAGCCTGTTTCTAATGAGTAGCAATTAAGAGACACTGCGGGGACACAGAACGTAAAATAAAATAGCGAGAGAATCCAATATGCTGCTATTCCTGGCAGTTCTAAAAATTAATTCAAAACTGCATCCATTACAAGAGTAATGGAAACGTAGAGCTCCATGTCTGTAAATATTAGGACCATGGCTGATAGCTTCATTTCCTCCCCTACCTCAATTAAATATGGCAGCTTACAGCTAAATTACACAATGTGGCCACAGTTTGTAAACAAAACAATCAATGTTACAAATGTTTGTGCCTAATAAATAGATATACTGCTGTATCAAAATATTCCTCATGCAATAGCTGTTCACTTCCAAATAGGTATATCTCTTATTAAGCATTTGATTATTAATTTCTCCATTCCCAGTGCAAAATGATATAACAGAAAGAAGCCTTCTACTGTAACATCTTTTGCAAATGACACCCAAATTCTTAATAAACTAGCTCCCAATCTGTTTGAGATCTAATTCTCCCAGACAGTTGTATGTTGTCAGCCTGACCCAGATGCTTAAAATGCATTAATGTTTATGCTTTAAACTGGAAAAAACAATCATTGAGTATGATAATCCAAGAATCAGCCTGTGCCCCATTGCACCTCGATGGATTTGACTGCCTGATCTTTTCTCATCCTTGTGCAACCCCAGCATCCCTGGTTCATTTAATTCCTTAAGCTTTAATTAAAAAACAGCAATGAAAGCCAGGAAGACAAAGCAGCTGAAAATTCCTTTATAGCTACCAGAACAGCTAATATCGCTTTGAGAAGAGACAGCAAACACCACATTCGAATACAAAGGTGGCCTACTGAAACTTAATCTCTCTTCTGTTGTATCCTGCTGAGGAATTCTTTACAGAGCTGGGCTTTTATTTATGTTCTTGTGTCAGGGGAAGAGGAAGCCCTAAAACTTGTGCAGGAGTTTGTGCATCACAGTCACTATTCTTTTATCTGGTTTCCTCCTCCTATCGTCAAATGGTGAGTCTGGAGCCTGCTTAACTTACGCCCAGAGAATAACAACAGAATATTATTAAGGATGCATATTTTTTAAAACACAAAATCCCCGCCTCAGTGGGGGGCTACAGAGAGACTTTGTCGCAAACCAGGAGATGCTAGTTTGGTTTGACGCTGCAAGAGGTGGGAATGGAAGAACCATGCCAGAACTAAGTTTCAATGGCCAAGTGTGGTCGGTGCCAGGAGAGCCCAGCTGGCTATCGCCATATGGGTGAAGTGAGAGTAACGTGGCTTCTGACCCAGTCTCAAAATGCTCTCCCACCACAGGGATAACAGGAGAGTCCCCAGGGGCCCAGACTGTCTCAAAAGTAAGTTTTCCTGTCACCACATCAGCTTTCCAAAGTGATGTAGACTTGATGCGCACATAAGCTCTGTCAGCACCAGAGACCACACGTAGGTCGCTATGTTGTCTGGAGCACATAGGATCAGCCAACATACACCACCAGCAAACCCACTGATACAGACTAAGACACAGTAGTCTGGACAATCTAGGCTGTCGAGGACCTCAGTGCAATGGGCTTCTTTGTCAAGCCACTGCCTGACTCGCTATATGACCATGAGCTATCACCAACACAAGCTGGTCACAGAGATACAATGCTGAGAGGGAGGTTTTCATGAGAAAGATCCAACTCTCTTGTCCCTCTGCAGCTTATCGTGCTCATACTCCCCTGCCTGAGCAAAGCCTTCAGCACCTGGCAGGACCAAAACGCAGCACTGGCTCTTTCAGTAACTGTCAGACTAAGGAATTTCACACACCCATCACAGAACATCCGCCTGTTCAGTGCCAACAATCCTGCCGGATGCAAAGACGAGCATCAGCACTCAGCACTGTATGCTCCAGCTGACGCACAGCTTTACCTAAAGCTCCAGGAGCTGGAGGAGAAGCTTTGATCACATTCTGAGTGGTTTTCACTGTTTCAGATGAAGCTGTGGTCTCTGAAGACGGACAAGGAATGCTTTTCCCCATTTCAGGATCCTTTTGATGATTTTAGATTTTGTCTTTTCACCTAATCAGACAATTTTTTTTATCATCTATAAATTCATTTCATGAGTAACTTTAGACCAAGGGAAAGGTTTTGTCTGAGTATGAACCTTCTTTCCCATATTTTTTGCACATGTACTACAATTAGCTTGCAGTTCAGAATGAAGTCATTACTAAATCAAGAAAATTTATAAGAATCTTTTCAGGTGTTTTCAGGTAATCCTGAAATAGAAACAAAGAAATCAATCAAGATGCTCAACAAAAACAGACTTTCTCAGAAAATGTTTGTTTTGACAAACTGGCATATCTAGATGAAAATGGATAATAAAAATAATCCTAACCAAGTTCAGTAATTTTTATAAAACAATATATAATATTACTCTGTCATTCTGCATTTCCAAAAGAAAACTGTACTTGCTAAATCCTTTTGGCAGCCATTGTCTCCTTACCCACTAGGACCATTAGACCCAATCCTGTCTAATACATATATTGTGCACAATTGCGTTAAAGGCAACTGAAGCCAGAAACAAACAGGTGCAGCCATTACTGAACAGTGAATGATATTTTATGTCACAGTAACAGCCAAATAGAGCAGAAGGGCCCAATGTCTTAAACAGTCTAATGCAAGCAAAATTATGGAGCACATCAGTGAGACCCCACCTGGAGTACTGGATCCAGCTGTGGGGTCTCCAGTACAGGACAGACATGGACCTGTTAGAGCAGGACCAGAGGAAGGCCATGAAAATGATCCAAGGGCTGGAGCACCTCTCTTACGGAGAAGGGCTGAGAAAGTTGGGGTTGTTCAGCCTGGAGAAGAAAAGTCTCCAGGGAGACCTTATTGCAGCCTTTCAATCTATAAAAAGGGCTTATAAGAAAAAGAAAGAAAGACTTTTTAGTAAGCCCTGTAGTGCCAGAACAAGGGGCAGCAGTTTTAAACGGAAAGAGGTTAGGTTTAAATTAGATATAAGGAAGAAATTGTTTCCAAATAGGGTGGTGAGACACTGGAACAGGTTGCCCTGAGAAGTTGTGGATGCCCCATCCCTGGAAGTGTTGAAGCTCAGATTGGAAGGGACTTGGAGCCACCTGATCTAGTTGGTTGTACAGGAAGGTGATCTAGGAAGATGTCCCTTCCCATGGCAGGGGAGTGGACTGGATGATCTTTGAAGGTTCCTTTCAAGCCAAAACAGTCTATGAGTCTGTGATTCTGACCCTTGATCTTTATTCAATGTAAATGTTAGTCTTTCCCAAAAATTGGTTACTATGCCTTAAATTCTCTGTTTTCTGACTGGATTTTGGCTGTAATGTGCTGACATTGACGTAAAGTATACTTCTGCATTTCATTTTTATATAGTTGACTTCTTTAGTTCAGTAGTTTTATGGCTTTCAATTTAACTTTTTAAATACGAGTTTATAGCGTTTCACCTTTCTCTCAAATGGATAAGCCTGTAAGAACTTTGCTGTTTGATTAAGTTATCATGCATGAAGAACCAGAAAAATTTAAGACAATTGTTCATTTAAATGGCTGTTAATTACATCCTCCTGACATAGTTATTGTACTATAAGCACACTTTGGATAAAACTGCTGTATTATCTAATTGAACTCAAAAATATTTCTGACATTTTAATGAACACACCAATTAGTTTTATTTTACAAGACTTTCAAATGAACCACAGAGGATTAGAAAATGACATTCAAGGACTGCATATAATTAAATTGCATATCACAGAAGGGGGGAAACTTAGTATCATGTTGAAGAAAAAAAAATGTAGGGACACATTAGCATTCAAGATGTGTTAGAGTAAATAAGGTCTTTGTAAAACAGAAGTCATTCTTTTTTTACCACCAAGGTTCACAGCAGTCAATGGAATGACACGGCATCATTGTCACCAGCCACAGTCTGTAAGCCTGGGGACTCCAGAGCCGATATCCTATTCCTTGTCAGAGATCCCATTTTGATTTTACTTTTATGGAAATTTTGCACATTTATTTGTAGAAGTCAAGTGGAACTTCACAGAGCTGGTGGAGCTATGCTGCAATGAACCAAATGTGAGAAGACAAATAGTTATCTGGACTTCAAAACAATCACAGTGCATCTGAGGCTTTCTACATGAGAGATCAACCAGATAGGAACAGAAACTGAAGGCGTTTAATTCAGTTAAATTAAACTTACAGATTTCACAGTTATTGAGTTGTCTGGATGCATTTGAATAAGACACTGAAGAAGAAGGCCAGATCACATGTGTTTTCAACGGAAATAAAGGGTTCGATGTCATTGACCTCTCTACAGGAGTAAAGTCATGTCAGAGGAAGGAGTAGATGGTCAGAGAAGCCCATTTTTCCATGATCAATAGCTCTGTAAAATGATCCTAAGAATGAAGAAAGTATAAATAAAATAGGTATACTCAAGTGTATGTACAGACTTTCGTATGCAACAAATTGTGCACATGTTAAGCTTTGGTCTCTTTAGTCAGCGGTTCTTCAAACTCTTTAAGCTTTCTGATAAGCCTCCAGTCTCTCTAGGTACTTTCTGTGCTCCAGACACTAACACCAAACGCAGCATCCCAGCTGTACTCTGAGTGTCCCGGTTTAACCCCAGCCGACAGCTAAGCCCCACACAAGCTGCTGGCTTACTCCCCCCAGGTGGGATGGGGGAGAGAATCAGAAGAGTAAAAGTGAGAAAACTCGTGGGTTGAGATAAAGACAGTTGAATACATTAAAGGAAAAGCCACACGTGTGCAAATCAAAACAAGGCATTCATTCACCACTTCCCATCAGCAGGCAGGTGTTGAGCCATCTCCAGGAAAGCAGGGCTCCATCACAGGTAATGGTTACTTGGAAAGACAAACACCATCGCTCTGAACGTCCCCCCTTCCTCCTTCTTACCCAGCTTTATATGCTGAACATGATGTTATATGGCAAGGGATATCCTTCGGGTCAGCTGGGGGCAGCTGTCCAGCCGTGTCCCCTCCCAGCTCCTTGTGCACCCCCAGCCTCCTCGCTGGCGGGGTGGCGTGAGGAGCAGCAATGGCCTTGGTGCTGTGTGAGCGCTGCTCAGCAATAACTTAAACATCCCTGTGGTATCAACACTTGTTTTCAGCACAAATCCAAAACACAGCCTCATACTAGCTACTATGAAGGAAGTTAACTCTACCCCAACCAAAATCAGCACAGTAAGACAGAGACAGAAAAAATCATTGCTTTCCTGGTCACAGAAGTCATCCTTTGAATTTATAACAGATTGGCATTTGCTTCCTTTATACGAGGAAAACCTGGTGCGCTAATATTGAATTCCCTCACTGTATTTGTCTTGCTTTCACCTTGATGGGTAGTGACAAAATGAACATAGTAAAGTGAAAAGGGCGTCGGGGGGGAGGAAATCAGTAAGCTTAGAACAACATTCACTTATAAAAGTGGATACAAAATGCTAATAACTCAATGTTCAATAGCACCCATCTGAATTTCTTCATACTCTAAGTAGAATCTGGTATTTGTTAAAAAGGATGAAAGTGCTTAAAAGATACATTGTTCACAGTCATCTCATGATAAAAAAGGTGAATAAAATTAACCAGCTGGTCACTGTATCAAAACAAAGATGAAAATGAAAAGAGAAAAAGAAAAATTCAAGGATGAATATTTCAAACCACTCTGGAGGGGGTTGCCACTTAGACAAATAAAGCCACAGGATCTCGGTTTTTCTATGTAAATCAATTTACGTCAATGGAGTTACTCAATATGTACCACAATGTATGAGCAAGTTTGGACAACACTACATCCTGGCTGATGAGATGTAGAGAGAGAGAGCGGTATCCCTTGCTAAAGGATAGGAAATCAAATGAAATATTAAAAGAAAACTTGTTCCTAGGAGAATGTGAATCAGAGAGCAGGCTTTTGCTCTATTTTTTTTTCTATCAACACAGATGACATAAAACTGTTTCCAGCAGCTTTTGTTTTATTATGTTATATTATAGCAAAAGAAGTAAAGGGGGTTAAAGGAACTATTGAAACTGTTTATCTATTTGAAAATTATGGGATTAGAAAAATGAAAACTCAAACAGGAAAATATTGTTAACTTAAAAATACCTCTTTTCACTAAGAGACAGATTTTCCAACTTTTGTCCAGTGAAAAATAGAAAGTTTTATTCTGGGAGATATTGTTTGCTTGTTTGGGACAGTGCATCTTCACTTCCATCCTCTGAAATGCAGAAGAAAGGGGGAAAAGCCATTGCTATATTTTTAGCTAATGTATCTGGATAGCTAGTAATGCCTCTGCAGTTTTTCAGGTTCTAGGACAGTGTCATACCCCTAGAAAAACCTTAAAATTCTCACACTCATCTGTCTTACAAGATTTTAGAAATTAATAGAAATTTGTCATTGAAGTAGTAGAGAGAATTCAGCATAAGCCAGATAAGGTAAAATAAATCAATAGCTGAGTAATCTAGAGAAACACAACTGATCCAATTTGTCCTGAGATTAGGTATCTGCTATAATCTTCAATTTGCCAGATCCCATACAAACATAAAATAAAAAAGTCCCTAAAGCAATTTCACATCCTAATCTTGATAATTTTATAACACTATAACTATTAAGTTTTGTGGCATTGTTCCCAATCTCCTCCAAGAAGCAAAGAACTAGATCCTCTGTTTTAAGCTACCTGTATTTTACTTTCCTAAGTTTAGTCATTTCCTACGTGTAGAGGCAACTGTGCAAATTTAAAGCCTGATACTTACTCAATATCAATCAAAACAGCAATCAGGGGAGAAAAAATAATAGTATAAAACCCCTTACTGAGTAAGGTGCTCTCACTAAATGCATCTTAACATCAAAGACTGCAGAAAAGGTATTTATTGACATCTAAACCAATTCAGAACCTACTTAATAGATATGGCTGAAGCATGGAAAAATGCATATAACATTCAAGATTCAGTAAATCAAATACAAGGTTTTCACATTGGAAAGCTGTAGCTGCAGCCAGGAACAACAGTGTTTCCAAAAGTATTTCCTAAAATGTGTATTTTCATATTGCTTAAAGCAGTTCTTTAAAAGACTCATTCCTTGTGCATGATGGAGAGATCAATATATTTCAAAGATAGTTGGAATTCACTGTACAGAACAAAGAGGCACTAAAGTTAAATAACGTCTTACCTGTATCAGCATATGTATATTCCGCTTTATTTAGCTGTGCTTTGGCATATTTTGTCACTTTGTATGCAACGCAAGGTTGGTTGCCTAAAACTTGACGTCCCAAATATAGCTGTTCTTATTTCTTATGCCTATTTTGACATCTTCAGTGAAGACACACTGCTTCTCCACAACAGAACATTCAGTCCGTTACCAACATATCTAAACAACATATATTTACCATATATAGTGTAAAGTCTATAAAATAGTAAAATTTCTAATCCCTTGTTGCTCACCTACTGCATAAAACATGCTTATACCATCCAAGAAAAAACCTGTCTACAATCATATTAGTTATCTTCTAGCTATAATTGCATCACTGGAGATCTATGAATGTGATCTTCACTGTCAGTGTCTTTCTCTTTACACCACATACAGTGTCTAAGAGCAATTCCACCCCATAAGGTTGAAGACTGCTGTCTCCATCTTCAACCTAAGAGGAAAACCATGGAAGTGCCCGTGCCATTTCACTGCTGCAGACCCCTCCCCTGCTTCTGTGGCTACTTGGTCTTGGTGCTTGGCCGATCTCCTTTCCCAGTGCAGACCCTGATGGCTCACCAGAGCTCCTCTTGTCATGCACAACCAGAGCGAGAGTAAAGCTGAGGTTTTGATAGCGCTCAAATGAATATGGAGGATCCCAGTCAAACTCTGGACATGCTGAAAACAGCCAGAAAAATATTTGAAGTGCTTCAGCTCATGTCTGCAAGCAAAGAGGCAGGCATGATAGCTGGAAGGGAGCCCTATTTCTGATAACTGCTGATTCAAGAGCACTTCATGTGTTTAACAGCACATGCCGGGAAGGCTGACTACACTCCTCACAGTAATAAATCTGAGACTGACAGGCTTTCATCAGGTTCCATAGGGAAACAAGGCCAATTGCAAATTGCCAGAGGCTGCACAAGTATCCTGGGAAAGTGTCACTAAATGCTGTTTCTATTCTTACCTCCTTCCCCAATCACCTGCTGTTGGCACCAGTTGGAGGCAGGACACCGGGTTAATTGGATGGCTGGTTTGATTGGAGTCAGCTGTTCTTGTGAGATGATCATGTTGTGCCTTGTACCCCGATTAGTGCGTGAACTCATTGGCTGACTTGCTCTGGTTTTGATGGAGGGGTGTCAAGATGAAGTTTCCAGCCGTGTTTCATTCAGAATTAAAGTAGGGATTCTGCGGGTAAGGATGGTTGTATGATCAAAAGCCAACCAATCTCACACAGGGCACTGGCACACACCGAGCAGGCACTTGCACAATGATGTCAGACTTCCAGGAACAGTCAAAGGCCCTCAGCCATCACCAGCATCCTGCTCTGCATTTTGCCTATGCCAGAGGTCAGAACTGACCAAGTCAAAATTGCCACTTGACGCCTGCACCCTACCTCCTCCCTGGGGAGCCTGGGGCACTGCTACCCTGAGCACCTCCCCTCCTGCTGACAGGCTGGAGGGGACATGGTTATGGATGCAAACTGCTGCCCCTGCGGCCATCACCGTCAGCAAGAGCAAAAGCAGAAAATCTGAATCATGCCTCCTCCAGGCACTCTGCCATGGGCCTGTTCCTCATCTTGCATGGCAACAGCCCAAGGTTTTTGGGAAAGTGATGAGAAGCTGTGATGAGGAGAGGCAGTAGGAGCACCAGAGAGGAGGAGGCATCTATCTCATGCAGAGGCAGTGTAGGGAGGGGGAATCCTGATTAAAAGAGTCTGGAGAGATGGACATCACCCATTTTCCTTCACCATAGGTGGACCTTGGACATCCCCACCCCCACCACTCACCACTTCCACTCCAGACTTTCCCTCCCAGCATTTCCTCAAGCAGCAGTGCCTGTCCCAGCCCCTTTCCCCTGTTCTGATGTGACAGGACCGAAGTGATACCCCCTTCCCCAAAACCTTCTCTCCTTCTCTGCTGTGCTGCAAAATTAAATTTCACCTATACTGCCAAGCAACCTTAAACTGCTGCTGCTAACAAGGCATGAACACATCAGAAAGCAAACCTGTCTTCTGCTGCTCATAAAGCCAGATATTCAGCAGACAGCAGGAACACAAGATGAACAACAGACAGCAGGAACACAAGCCATGAAAAACTTTTGGATTTATTCAGTCCTCCTCAGTCAGTCTTGGAATTGTGAAGGGCTATGTCCATAGGAAGGTACCCAATTCCAAATGCAACATAACGTCCAGAGGCAGACTGCTGTGAAACCTTGATAAGGAAATTAAAATTTGACATAAAAGTAAGGCGCTGAATGCACACTACTGAGTACAAAGATAGCCAATACTCTAGCAGCTCTGGTGCTAAGGTTCAAAATACCCAAAAGACAATTTATGCACTCAGACCATCCTCAGGGGAGGTTCTAAGAGATGCAGTGTCACTTGTATGTGGGTAATTTCCAATTCCACACTCCTATCCTGAGACAGTAAGGTACTGGAGATTTGCTGCTGGCTGAAAATTAGCTGGATGAACTTGAGTCCTGGAAGACAGTGCTCACGCTGGTGAAAAGAAAGGCTGGGTTTAAATAAATGATCACCAGTATCTCTGTGCTAATCCACAAGAGAAAAGAGTTTAGTTTTAATTTCAGGCAAAGACAATGATGGATATTAGTACCGCACTGAGCCCATGAATAGGTGAATAAAAATACAAAAATACATATAAAGGGCCACAGATGTATACCTGTCAAACACTAAAATGACTAATAGAGGAAGAACTAGAAAAAGAAATCAAGCATGCAGTAGACAGTGGCATGGGGTGGGAGGATGTCTAATTCTTGTCAAACAATCACAAAAGAGAATTAAGAGCCAAAAATCTGGAGGGGGGGACTGTGATTCAATTGAAAAGGCACTGAAGACAGCGGGTTTTGAATACAGCCTTAGAGTTTAAGAATTCGAAGTTACTGGGTTATTAAAATGCCTTAAACAGCAGGTAAACTAGCAGTTCCTTCCTTTACAGGCACCTGGTGTTCCTCATGAAATAACACCCTGTTTTGACATCCCCGTTACTTGGCACAGGCTGTCTGTCAAGAAGAGGAGCTGACAACAGAGGGATCCTGGTGTGTCTTTCACAGCTGTTGCTGTGTCAACCTTAAAAAAAAAGGCAAGTGATAGATAAGCTTTATCTTCATGGATGTTGGCACCTTTGTTGTGGCATCTACATGGGCCGTGGTTAGCACCCCCTCCAGCACTGCTCTGAGGAGGAGGCTGTCATTCCAAGACATGAATAACCCAAGCTAGGTAACTCTGAGAAACATCCACATCTGCTCTGTGAATATCCTGGGCCTAAAACAGAAAAGCTGACAGGGCTCTATCTTTTTACAGGGGTCAAAGAGGAGGACAGGACCTTAAGCCCTTTATCTCTGTGTATGTGCTTTTACAGAGGATGAAACCCAGAAGTAGTGCATGGAGCAGGGACCACACATCCTAACTGCTTCCCCACACCAAGAGCATTTTAAATACTAGCATGCAGAGATGCACCAATTTTTTATCTCCTCCAACAAACTGGTATGTCAAGAGACCTGGTCTTTACAAGAATGGTCTGATAGTCTCCAGCAAGTTCAACCTGTTTGTTTGGACCCTCCCTGGGATCAGAAGTTTCTTCAAGTCAGATGCTCACATCACTGCCTGAGCACTTAAAGCACAGCAAAGAGATTGTCCTGCCTGTGAGTGTCTCTGTGAGTCCTGCCCAGCTCTTCAAAAGCAAAATTATATCTCAGGAACAAACTCAGGATGCATGTGAAATAAATCAGCATAGTAGTCTTTTGCAAAAAAACATTATTTACTTGTTTGTTTATTTAAAATCAATTTGTGGAAAGTGGTAGGTTTCCCTAGAAACCTCTGAGCTGGATGAAACTGGATTCTCTATGAAAAGACTGTTCCATCTGAAGATGTTAATCTTACCTTTAATCTAAAGACACATAAAGGGATCTTCAGATACTATCATATCTTACCTTTTCTAAGCATCTACCTGTACTTTGAAAGGATCACCATACTTCAAAACAAAAAACACCCCAAAAGTCCAACATCTAGATGCAGTTATTTTACTTTATAGAGAAGCCTTTCACAAATGGCTTCAGGTGTACGCGTCAGCTTACTCTGTGACAGCAAGCTGGGCAAAATAACCTACCATTAATGTCAGTATGGAAGTTTTCTTTCCTTCCTTAGTGCTGACAAATGCTATTATAAAATTAACAGAGGTTTTAGCAAGGATATTTTTCAAACAGACCTCTATTTAATTCTATTAGTCCATTACAAAAACATAGTCAGACTGAACCGATAAGGAATTCTGCACAGAATTGCTAACTCTCCTCTGGCACAGAAGTACTTACCTTGATAAGATAGTTCAGAAGAATTTTCGACTGGAGACACAAACCAATAACTGTTGTAGTTAGTGGCAATACACTTTTTGAGATTTATTCTTCAAGAGGCACCTTTCAATTTAGCAAATATACTACTATATCAGAAGTATGTTATGATGCTTGAACCTAGTCAGCATGTTCTGATCCCTGCAATGGCTGAAGGGCTGTGCAAAATGTATGATTTGAAGCCTTGAAGTATGTTATTCTTCCCTTTGTTACTCAGTTGGATTCAAGTGCTAAAAAAACCCCATGGCCCTAAGAAATCATGATTTTTTCTGGTGAAGTGTCTGCCTTGCCTTTCAATGGAGTGTTTAGTGAGGAAAAAGAGAAGACGCAGTAACCCAAAAAGTTAGCCGAAAAAGCCTTTTCCAGAAAGGTTTTCTAATTTCTGCTCCAACAGTAGGATCAGAAGAGAGGTGGGGAGAGTCACCAGGAGTGTTTTGTTAAAAACTGGAACCTAGCAGTGTCAACAGATCCCCTTTTACTGTTTACTTAGATTATACTACTTGTTCCGGAAAGTCAATGATTCGCTTTTCAGTTCATCACATCTAAGTTCCACTCCAAAAAAGTGGTTCCTTCTTCCCTTTTCACTCATCTCTTCAGCCTCTGTTCTATCCATATTCCTTCAGTTGGAAACATTCATTTTCATTTTTTTTTTGCACAGGATAAGCATTTTGTCTTTAATGGTGGTGGGGCACCCCCTGATAAAGCCTGTAGAGTGAAAATCCACAATGCCTAAAACAAGGTTCTGCTCTCTGAACTGCTTTTTAGTCACTCATCACCTAGAAATTTGAAACTGCAGAAGTGTGGGACGTGTGATGAAGATAGATCACTGAATTTTTAATGAGCAGTCCTTCAATATTTACTTGGTTAAAAGACAGTGGATACTTTATCTTGCCTGTCATAACAAATATGTTCCTCCTGGCAACTCAGTGTCTTGTGTTCAACACTACATTGACAAATGTACCTCTTCCCCTTTTGTGGAGAATGCAGGCATAATTTTAAAGGAAATAGGCCTGGGTTTTTTTCTCTATTCTTCTTTTAGTTTTATAAATGCAGTGCTTATCCTAGAGCTAAAGACAACTCCTGCAGTTTAAGTCTAAAACTCCTATTCAAAGTCATGTCAATACTCTCCCTATAAATTCTCAGCTTCATGCACTGCTCAATAGCATAAGTAAGTCAATTGAAATAGAAAGGTTAATGCAAAAGTCCTGAAGTCAGATAATAAGGACCAGCTTCTCAGTCAGCCTTGCAGCCAAAATTGCATTTGTCACTCTAAACATGAGGACAAAGTGATACCTCCTTATACATGGGGTTTATTAAAATGATTCCTCTGTCCCTTGCCCCAGCAGCATCTTCGTTGCAGACCCCCAAAAAGGACCTAAGTGGGGTCAAAAAAAAAAGTCAGGATGGTAAAGAAAAAAAATAACTGTCCTTCTTGCCTTCCTTACTGTTCTTCCAGCAAGTTTCCCCTTGTCAGTAGTGTTTTAGGCGACCTGGAGTAGCTTGGTCATATAGATGTGACTGCAGGAAAGGACAGTAGAAACTGATGGTTCCCAGCTTTCTGAGACACCTCGACAGTGATGGAAGGGCATCACATTTCCTGACATTATTTCCCACTATTTCATGTGGAAGTTGCCAGCCAAGAGGAGAGTTAAGAGTAGATTCATTGGGCAGCATTTCCTTCTTTCACAATCCATCTTGAGATGAAAATCCAATTTTCAGGTCAAGAAAAACTTCTTAAGTTATGGAAGAGTCACAGGTGACAAGAATAATGAATATGGGAGATGGCAGAAGAAGGAATGGATCTAGTATGGTTTGTATGGACGAGACACATAAGATATGACAGGGGGAAAGAGCACGGTGTGGGAGTCACAATGAAGCAATGCAATAGTACGTTCGCTTGTGCACAGTCAGCTGTGTTTTACTCGCAGATCACACAAAAATGCATAGATGTTTGCTCCTCCAGTCTTCTGACAGAAGCAATAATATAAAAATATATCTATGGGTATTTTCTTTTCCCCCGGTCAAAGTCCAGCCAGATTCACTATTTATCATCATTTATTCCAGTAAATAGAAGCCACACCCAGGCCAATTATCTTGCTGTCACAGCTTGTAAATGGTGTTTTGGTACCATGGGATTCGTGTTCAGGAGCTTTGTTTTGATTATGAGGCCTCTAATCTTTATCAGATATTACACACCACTCATCACTGTCAGTATCCAGAGCAACATCAGCATCTGTGGCATTACTAACAAACAGGACCGTCTTCAGCATGTGAATCATCCTGCAGCTTATCCTCCAGATTCATACTTGCCTGAAAAAAATGAACTCTGGATAACTCTTTGGATGACAGCTGTTCACCACCCTCCACAGAATATGAGGGCAGGGAACGGTTTTATAAGTAATAGAATTAACTGGTTGGATGGCTTAAAAAGATTTTCATAGCAACAACACTTGAGTGTGGCCCAACAAGACTTTTGCCAGAGTTGATAACGAAGAACGCAATTCCTGATTATTCACAAAAGAAACAGGCGACAACACTTTCAGAAATACTCCGTAATGAAAACTCCTACCACATATCACAGACTTAGTGGCAAGGTGGGAAGTAACTGCCATGCCTGGCAAACTGTCACCTTACAAAGTTATGTTCTCCCACACAACTCATGCACCAAATGCATGGTTCTCCCTGCAAGTCTAATTGCAATGTGCAAGTCCAAAAAAACCTTCAGGCACCCCACCTGAGTGAAATAACAGGCAATGTAAATAACTTCTTACTCACATTTGATGCAAATACATGCCAATTTCCACACCACCTTTCTTTGCTTCTGGTCATCTGTTAGGCTTTAGTTCTGTGTCAAAATAAAACTGCTTTATTGAACAAGAGGAGGTAATTACAGCAGTGCCAAAACCTGTTGAAGCACAAAACCCATGAGATTAAAGTGACTGGGGAAGGTATTATGTGTATAAGAAATAAATATGCTTCTGATTATAAAAAAGGATTTATAACCATTTTTCATCTTAATAATTTTATAACAGGGATATTAATGGTGTGGAAAAAAAGGCACAGCTTATTAGTGGAAAGTGTGATTTTCTGGTTTGCTCATATTTGTAAATGAATTTCATGATAAAAGTTCCTTTTCTCCACCTCTTTACATTTCCCTATGAAGACCAAACAGACAAAAAGAGGGGGATAAAAATACAAACTACTCTAGAAATATCAAATTGAGCATTCTTTGGGTTTTTTTTTTATAATCCAACAACCAAACAAAAAGTACATTTTGAAATTGAGTGAAAGGATTTTATAAGCAGAAAAATGAATGAAAAATGCCCTAGCTTTAAAAAAATTATTAAAACCTATTTTTACCTTGAAAAATATTATAAATATTATAAACCCTTGTCCTTTCCTTCTAATACCAGCTATGCCAATAGAGGTGGAAATAGAGCCTTTAAAATTTTCTCAACAATTTTACCTGTTTTTCAACTAGACTTTTGCTCGTGGTTGACTAAAGCCAGGAGAGAAGTAGTATCAAAAGAATCCCATTACCTTCCCTCGACATCTCATTTCCCTCCCTTTTTATGACTATCCCACTTATGAACCTTCCTTTACCTCTCAAACATCTGTCAGAATACAGGATCTGGAAATATACTTATTACGGTAGATATTATTGAATATTAGTCACTTCTGCCCACCTCTTTTCTCACTACTAGAAATACCAATGGCCAGTTAAAGTCTCCAGGATGACAAATAAGTTTTAAAGTATCATCTTAAATTGACAGTGTCTTCTCTTGCTATAGGACATTAGCAACTGTAAAAGTGTCTTTGAAATATACAGAAGAGAAACGATACAACACAGACCCCTTGGGCTTTTATTTCCCTGCTACTTTTCCTCTTGATAGTGCATTGTGATTGCTTACTGTGATCCTATTATCACATGTAGAACAGATATGAATGCAAATAAGTGGCAATTTCATGTGACTGAAACCATATAGTGACTCAAAACACCAGTGAGCAAAACCAAGTCTGAGACGTTGTCTGCTATAATCAGATCAGACTGGAGGATGATATGGAGCTATATGGATCTGTAGAGTGGATCCCTTTTGCTAGCACTTAGCATGGTGTGACACTGAGGCCAGCTGCATGAGCCTGCTCTGTTGTGTGGCTCATACGACCATCCTGATGTCAGAAGTGTTGCTCCTTCTGCAGCACAGGCTGTTTTACAGGGAGCAGCTCACATTCTCTTTCAGCACAAAGCAGAAGGCACTGCAAAAATTGTCAAGGTGACAGGCTTAAAAAAAAATAATTAAAAGGGAGCCATCTTCCACAAGGAAGAACTCACAACCACAGGAGATTTTGGTGGGCAAAAATTTAGGTGACTCCAGAAGAAGTTTAGATAAAGTCATTGACAAAAAAAGCCTCATGTATAACACCTATGCAAGAAGCCACTGCTCACAGGAAGGCAACAAGGTTTGCCAAGAGAAGAACTGTGCTAAGCTGGCGCTGGCCATGGACAGAAAATAACCAGGATGCTTTGCTTCCTCCCTTACTTGTCTTCCAATTCAATTCTTCTAGACACTCCTGGCTACAAGGACCCAGGAGAGCTTGATGTAACCGATGCTGAAGCCATCAGTCTCTCAAGATAGAAACAGTCATCTTCTGCTCATGTCAGCTTGGCCAAGGAGGATCCCTTCATCCTCCCTGCAAGAGAAAAGATCTCAAGGCACACAGCTGCAATTTATATTTCAGTCACACCAAGCTGTACATTTTCACATTAGAAATATGAACTATGGAAGAGATTTTTAGTGCCATTATTTATTAGACAAGTTCTCTGGATTTTTATCATCCATAACTCATGGCTTTGAATGGATTTGCTGCTGATTCCCCTAAGTCATGTACAGAAGGTCTTGAAGTACAGTATTTCTAAAATATCAATTTTAAAATTTCACATTTACATGCATTCCATCTGCACACCAAGAACATTAAATATCATAAATGTAGAGTTAATGTCTCATTTTTAAAAATTATGTAGTTTCGTAATTACATTAAATGAGGGGGTACTGACTTTTAGAAACTATATTCCAAGTCTCTTTCTATTGCCAAAGCAGTCAGGAATATCTTTAAATAAGTTTATGCTATAGGGACACTTTAACGATACATCTGCTGAAACTGGAAGGAAGAGGAAAAAGTGGTAGAATCAGAAGAAACGAAACTTCAGTTCACCATACATTAATAAAAATCTCAGCTATTGATTATCAGCAAGACTTTAATGAAGTTTTTGAAAGTTATCTCCATTTACACTTAAGAACAGGCTTCCAGTAGTTCTCTGCAATACAGAAAGAGAATTAAATATATGAACTAAAAATTTCTTACACAAGTCTATCTTTCATGACTCTTGGCTTGAAAACCATGGTAAGAATCTCAGAAAGTAGTGTTATTTCTATGTGAATGATTTAATTTTTCAATGTTTACCTAATCATGTTCATTTTCACGAAAACTAAGACTGCATGGATACCTGTATCTGACTAATTTTACTTAGTTTCATTTTTTTGTATTGATAAATGTATCTGCAGACTTTACAGTAAACCAGTTGTGAATTGATCATCTCTTGAAGTCTTAGGGAAAAGTCTGGGAACAGTGCAGGTGTATTTGATTTAGCTAACATCTGGTTATTGGGGTTAGCGCAGGAGTAATTGGTGGAAGTCTGTGGATGACCTTACAGTCATTTAAAGGCTGGCACATATAGTCCACTTTAATGCTGCAGCATAACTCTTATGCAGAGTTTATTCTCCAGGTTAAATATAATTCAAGTTAGGTAGCAACTATAGGGACTCTGTTCCTTTTAATTCTGCAGAATAACACTTCATTCCAAGGTAAGTGATATCTCAAATTTATGGGAAGACTTATAAAGCAGTAGATTTTCCCCTGATTGCTTTTCGACTGAAATATACTCTCAGACCATTTAGCAGTGCTGCCATGACAAAAAAACTTCTTTGAGTAAAACAAAAATAGACACATGAAGCAATGTTTGGTCATGCCTTCGACTGCCTTACAACGTCCTGTTTTGATTTTGAGACTGAGTCTTTACATGCTTAGAAAAATGCAAGTTGCAACCTATTAAAGATGGAGAAGATGGAAGGACAATGCAGAAGGTTAATGGCCACTAGCAGCTGTCAAGCAGCCTTACTTAATTAAGCCTTACTTAATTAGGAGCAGCAGGTTTCTTACATACGTGTGTATATGTTTGTGCCTGGGTGCATGTGTGTATGGGCCAGTGTCCTCTATCGTAAACAGACATTTCAGCTGAGCTGTATTTACTGTATTTACCAGCTATGGATGTTACATCCCTGGAAATTCCCTGCTCTACCAAAGGATTGTCATGTTGTAGTCGATCTGTAGGTAGATCCCTAAAATGACCAACAAAACCAGTAATAACCTAATCCAAATACTACCAATGTGTTGAGCAAAGGTATGGAGTTAACACTGAAAGTGTTTGAACTGTGTTTGGAAAAAAGGCCTGGATTTCATATGCCTGAGCTAAGGAAAGTCCAGTATTTAATGTGCTGTAGTTAAGAACCAGGCCACAATCACTAAACTGTACATCAAAACCCAATACAAGCTTGGAGGGGATTGTTGTGCATACCTTTTCCCTGTCTCCATGCCACCAGCCTCACTTTCCTAACTTTTCCTTTCCCTCTTCTCTGTTTCTTAGTGCTGCTGGACAATTTTAACAGTAATGTTGCATATACGGCCAAAGAGAGAAAATATCCAAACAGGAAGATGTTGCTGTGAAAATAATGCTTTTCAGATAAAAGTCGTTAAGGTAACATCACTTGGTACCACAGTCAGATGTAAAAAGCCCAATTAGAAGGTACAAAAAAAGTTCATTTTACTGCAGAGCAAAGGAAGTGCACAAGAGCAAGAAAGGATGGGGCTTTTATGGTAAACAAAAGCAGATTCTTTTTTTTTTTTGATGAAGACATTCTTGTTTAAGCTTTACAACCTCAAAAAAATTTCACATGGTGCACAAAATGGTGCACACTGAAGGTGTCATTTTGCCAGGATTGTACCTGTCAATGCACCATAAAGATCGCTTTTAAAAGAGTAAAGATTTTTTGTTTTAAAAAAGGGGGGAAATGACAGTTTTGGAGCCAATTTTCCAACATGTTTAGCGTCCGCAGCTCTCACTGAAGTTAGAAGCAGCAGGTACCTACCACCTAAGGACAGACAAGAATGGACTCAAAGCCCCCTGAAACCAAAGGGGGCCTTTCCACCAGCTTCAATGGCCCTATATCTGGCAGGCTCTGTGAGTGCAAATGGTTGATGATCTGTCATCGAAACTAAGGTTTGCCCCATTTTGAGATGTACTAAATATAGTGTCGGCAGTGCACTGTACTCTTTCCAAATGGCCCCAGAGCTCAAAGGTGGGTGCAGACAAAGGAAGGCATCTTTTCTTCTCCCTTCTCCACTATTTTGCTATTAGGAACTATTGCAAAAGCAGTGTCCCAGGCTAGTTTGTTTGCGTCTGTCTTCCATTTTTGACCTGGCTTCCCAAAAGTGAGGCACACGCTTTCAGTATTGCACAAAAGCCAATGCAGGAGAGGCATTAAATCATTCATTTGCTTCAGTTTTTCTGAATTGACAGAAATGAGTAGACCGCATGCTCAGGACCTGTATTTCCCCCTAGAGCTATACGGTGTTTTGCATATAGTTTCCAGCCACTGAGTAATAAAATAGGTCAGTTTAATCCTTTTGCTTAGTTTGCAATACATAATCACCCTAGCATCCTCTCATGATCTGATCCAGACTGACAGTAAATCAGCATATAATTATTATTCAGGTTATTTTATACTATTAATTTGCCCCTTTGGTTTTGGGAGTTGGTTTGCTTCTAAGTTAGGTAATTTCTTTTGAGAAAAGAGCCTTCTTTTCCACTCTACTTCACCTGTGCAAGACTCCTCTCACAACACTATCCTAGTCTTTTTAAAACATTTGTTGATTTTAGGGTCATAAAGAGCACAAGTCATAAAACTTCCCTGAATTCATTCCTTTCATCAAATACCATAGCTGTACACTTGAGTGTCTAGAAAAAAGAAAAAAAAAATCCACTCTTGGTATAAATATTTCCTCTTATGTCAAACCTACTGCTATCAGTAAGCTATTCCAGGGGTTAATTACCCTGCCTGTTTAAAAAAAAAAAAAAAGGGGGGGGGGGGGGGGGTTCCCCCCCAAAGCTGAAACCATATATATTGATATTGTACATTTGTTTAGCTTCAACTTTGGGACATCAGGTCTTGTTATTGTCACCTGTGAAACAAAATTTCTCTTTAAAATTGCTCTTACCTCTGATGCAGGTTATAGACTCTGTCCCCTCAACAGAGAAGTGACTCTTGGTTTCATTTCTGGTTTATAACAATAACATCTTTTACATGCTACATATTACTACAGCAGCTCTTTTCTAAGACTTTTGTCAATGTCATGGCTCTTCTTTCAACTCACTCCCATTTTGCTGTAGCAAATTAAAATGCCAACACTAGGGCTGGGCATCAGGACTAGACATGGATGTACTGCCACCTCCTCACCCTTCTCTAAGTATTCCCCCTGCACAAAGTCACCGCTTCCCAGAACAGGTGTCACCTACATTTTTTATTACTAAATGCAAAACCTTTTTTTTGGATGTGTCAAAATGCATATTGTTTGCAGTTGTTCAGCCAACTAAAAAATTAAGGTTAAGTTTTTATCAGCTATCAGTCAACTTAAGTACATAATGCCCTTTTCCTCCTTACTCTTTCTATTATGTGCCTTTTTTTTTCCCCCTCTACCAATCCAGTCACCTCTTCCAAGTAAGTGATAAAGGTAATAAATTGCTGTCATGGGGTGAACGTTCCCTGAAAACATCACTCAGATACCTGAGACCTTGGCTACATTTGCTCAGCTCAAACTCATTAGCTGATTCTGGCGTGTGCAGTGAAACAAAAGCACAGATAATTTTTAGGGGGGAAGCCAACCCGAAAGCTCTGGGCTGTGTCTGCCTTGCTCCAATGATTCAGGTAGACATCAGCAATTTTACACCCTTCTAACACGCATTGGGCAGGAGGCTGGGGAGTGATAGTGACCCAAATAACAGCCGCTAATTGGCTTTCAGTAAGGAAGAAATCAAAGAGCTTGGCCCGGGTCTTTGTGGCTAGTAGGGCCATTGCCTGCTTGTGCCAACCAGCTGAGTTGTGGAGCACTAAATAGGGAGGGCAACAAGTCCCTCGTGGTATTATTTATACACACCCACACAATATCCTGTAGGAGTCCAAGCCCACAGTGGGAGCATTACACACAGGGTCCAGGCTGCATCCCAGGGCTGGACACTTCAAGCAGTGGGATGAGCCTGTCCTTCGCCCCTGGGCCCATGGTGCTGGTCCCACATGGGCAGGGCCAGGAACAGGGAGCGTGAATTCTGTGTCTGCCAGAGAATAAAAATGATACCACAGAAACCTTATCATAGAAAACACAACCCAGCTGCTATAACTATCACACTTAATAAATTATAAATGTAACATCCCTGAGCGGTGTGGTTGTGTTCTCAGGGCTCTCTCCCCGCTAAATTCCCTTGAAACACCAACAGAGAGCACAACACACTCCACTTCATGCCCTGCTGAGATACGGCCATTCTCCAATAAAACCGCTTTGGTTTGCTGGAGGGTATGTTGTGGGTGTTCCGCTTTCTTTTTGTTGCATGCAGCTTCTTTTTTCCAGCTGAGACTGAATGAGCAAAAAGCGAGGAAAAAAATAATCCCATAAGTATTTTCTAAGTGATTCCAAGTAGAAAGAGCTAAGTTAAAGTATCTTTTAGGATTTTTAACTTTACTCAACTATGAATAACATGCACAATGCAAAGAAATTACCCAAGTGTAAAAGACATTTATCTGAACAAGTAAATTACAATGGCACTGAGAGCAAATCCGCCTGTGACTTCAATTGTGAAAATCCTTCCCTACTTTTCCAGAGTTCCATCATGAAAGCAGGAAAGCCAGAGTCAGTTACTAACTCAGTGCAGCACATCTGCCTGCAGAAGCTTTTGTGGTAACTGTACACAGGATGAGAGACTGGGTTATCGATGGCCCAGAAAAGAAGAAAAAAAGAACAATATATCTAAAAGAGCCATTTGCATCCTCTGTCCTCCAGTGATAGGGATGATTCTGTCTCTGTTGGCATTTGTAAAACATTTCACTAGTTTCAGTGAGATAATTCAGGTGTTCAGAGGCAAAAATGCATCTAGATGTGTGACAGAGGGACCTTCAGATTTTAGTGAAACATTTTATACTACAAGAGCCACCTACACGTATTAACTATAACAAGGCTGTAATTTTACGGTGTCTTTTGTCCTTGTCTTCCAGTGTAAGGATAAAAAAAAATAGGTGTGATATCAAATACAGAGATATGCTACCTTTTCTTTAGATAAATGTCCATGAGTTGGCAGTGTGACCTCGCTTCCCTATATTACTCCAAGAGGAACGTTTAGGAGTACTGCAAATCGAGTGTTGAGTTATCCAAGGTGTTACCTGCAGCAGTTACCAAGACTTTAAGGGCAAATGCTACATAATTCTTAGAGCTGAAAAAGGTGTTTCTGTGAGATAAAACAGCATGGTTCAAAATATCAGAGGTTATCATGCAACTGGGTGTTAAACTGCTGGAATTGTTTTTAACACCTTACATTAACAGTACCTGGAGTCTGCAATCCAGCATTTATTGATTTAAAGCAGTGTTGTGTGGGACTAGAGAGCCTTCTAATCTTTATTTTGCAAATAACCCACTCCAGATCCTTATACCAGCCACTTGACCTTTGTGTTTCTATTTCTTCGCAAGCATTTGGTGGAGTCATCAACTTAAAATTCATTAAGGCAAGGACTACTCGCCTGTTATGTTTGTGAAGCATCTTGAACACGGTGGCCTCGGTGTCTAGGGCCTGTAGTTCCTGCTGCTACATAAATAAAGGCACAATAAGTACCAAATAGAAGCTTCTCTTCATATTAGGGCTGTTGGTTCTTTTGCTGTTGTGGTTTGGGGTTTTTTTTCCAGAGAAACCGCAGAGAGAGCTGCTGCAGATACAGCTCCATCATTCTGGTCATCACAAATCCCAATTTCAAGTGGAATATTCATTTTAGAGATATTTTAACCTGCTGGCACAGTCAATTACAGTGAGTGGATAGCATCTTAAAAACATTTATTTCCTTTGAATTGAAATAACTTTTGAAGGTAGGAAAGCCATGTGAATAGTTGCCATCTGGAGGCAGTTAAACTCCTGGAGGATACACTGAGCCATGGGTGTATGCATATAGATTATATTTGTTCTTTTTACTCAGTGATCCTATTTTTTTGTCATGTCCCATTTGACCTGTCTTGACTGGCAGCTAAAAATTTCAATTTAAACAACTGGTTGAGATTCATTTGCTAGAACTTATAAGCAGAAATAGTGTTCTGATTAGCAATGAGGCTCTCACCCTCCAAAGAATAAAGAGAAATCAGTTTTGAAAAAGTGTATGAATATGTATCCAATACCAAAGCTGTTATACAAGAACCAGGTTGTTGATTTAAATTACCTTTGGTTATTTACTACACTTTTAAAAAGGTCTGCAGTTTACAAGAAGAGGCAAAGCTACACGAAGCGCTGGTGTCACGCAGGTAGCAGGCATTACACGTACTGGGTAATGTGCTCTAGTCCTAGTTCACAACCTTGCTGTTATACTGTTCATTTTCCCCTTCACCAGTCATGCTGGTTATGTCAAATTTCAGCATTTCTATGATGGAGATTTCACCAGTACACCTTGGTTTTATCACCATGGGGTATGCAAAATAGTCATTGAGCAGGAGAGAGGTGACCTCAGACTTCAGAGGTTCCCTCTTTGTTAGAAACTTACACCTTTTGACCACTAATATGTGATTTTTTTCTGAGCTCAAGGTCTGATTTATAGTCATCTGTGATTTTCTAATTTACCAGGCATAAAAAAATAATTAAAATAAAAAATTTAAAAAGATAACTCAGGAGAGAAATCAAACCCAAAGCCAGGGCAGGCTGTAATCCAGTTGTTTCTTCTAGCTGAACAATTTCTCCTTCCCTTTCCATGCAATGACCTGTTGTTACAAATGTGCTATCCGTGGCCCTACATTTCTAGCAAGTTGCTCCAATGGAAATCATTTCTCTAGCACCAGACACTCCTGTGCCTGCCTGGGTGCCTCAACCTGGTTGCATCTTTCCTTGGGAATTTCTGACTTGGTTTTGCCATTAGGTACCTGAAACAACTGAACTGAGTAATGTGGTGGAGCAAGGTAAATTATGAAAAGAAGGTGAAGGGAACTGAAGCCAAATGCAGCATTTTCATTAAGTTCAGACTATCCAAACATACATTTTGGTTTGGAAAAAATTGTTATTCATGTTGTATTCATACATCACATGAATGAATATATTCAGAGAAAAATGGTGCTGTGGTATTATATCTAAATGGTAGCACAGAATACATTTTCCCATCTGAATTTAATTTTCTCTAACTAAATAACATTTATTAACGTAGACGTTAAAAGGATCTAATTGAAACAACTGACAAATGCAATCCTGTAAGATTAAGACTGATATTGACTAAATGTTGTTATGAAAACTGGTTGCATTCCTGTTTGAATTGGCAAACCTCCAATTGATTTCCAGAGTAAAGTGACCATGCATTGACCTATATGAATAAAAGAGTGCCAACTTGAGCTGTCCCAAGAACGACGTTTGCATTACTCAAATTCACAATACCTAATTCAGCAGTTTTCATGCCCCTGTCCGAGCTAAAAGTGTCCATGCAAACAGCCTGTTTTGCACAACTCCTTGGCCACAGACATTTATACAAATATCTATATCCGCATGCAGACGTGACTATACCTGAACAGACAATGGTTCGATACACGTTATTTGCTATTCACTGTTTGCCATTTGTTATTTTAATTATCTTTGGCTATAACCATTTCAGCTGGCTGATCAGGGAGTAGTCAAGTCACTCACAGAGGAGAAGATTGCACGTCCTGAATGACAAAGAGTTCAGGAAGCCAGAGACTGATGTGACCATTGTGGTGAATACTGCAAATAAATACATCTATAAAAAACCCCAAAAGCAACATTAAGAATGTGTGAGAGCTAGGCAATAAATACATTTGACTAACTAGCAAGCAATAGTTAAAGCATCTAATGGTTATTCTGGGCCTAATTTAGCCAAAAAAAAGTTCAGTACTTTTTGTTTCTTTTTATTTGTGAAGTATTCAGACAAAAGATTAACAAGCATTTTAAAAAATGACAGAGCCAGCTTTCCAGCTATCAGCACCATAGAAATATCTTTGATTTAACTACTTTTCCTCCCTCCCCATTTCCTACTGCTTTGAATATCTTTAAATTCTCTGTATACAAAGCAAAGAACTTTTTCTGGGTGGTTTGTTTTTTGGTTGGTTGGTTGGTTTTGGTTTGGTTTTTTGCACTGGTTCATTTCTTCTTTTAAAAAAAACCAACAAAACAAACAAAAAAAAAACAAACAAAGAAACAAAACCCCATCATTTTTCACAGCACTGCTGGACTGTTGCTCCCTGGGACATACAGAGCTAGACTAATGGCTCAAACACAGCAGTTATTTTTAGTTCAGCCATAGAAGTCCAAATGACCTGAATGATTAAATCATGAAACAGGTGTCCTGAAAGAAGATGTGACATCGTGTATAAAAACCCAGCATTGTCACAGCCAAACAAGCCAGCACAGATCATTTTGTCTAATCTAGAAATGCAGCTTTGCCCTCGCTTTCTTCTGCAGCCCTGAGTACCACCAGCAGCAAAAGGATGGAGTAGAGCTGCCTGAAGTTTGTCCTTTTCCATGCTTACAGTAAATGGCTTACCGGTAGCTAAAGTGCAAAGTTAGGTACTGTCAGACAATTGCTTGCAATTAATTCCGTAGGTATCTCATTGTTATTAAATTAATTTTTTTTTTCCTTTTGGGAGATTAATATTAAGATTGAAGCCTGTTTGGTGCCCACACACATGCAAGACCATGTAAACACCATAAATTAGACCTACTTCTTTGAGAAACTGAAAGATAAGGACTCACAGGTGTTTGCATATGTAGTTACAGGAAAACATGAATTTATTCAAACTTAATGTCTTACAGGTAAATCTGAAAGTAAATAGTCAGCTAGATGATTTGCCTGATAAATGCATTTGTCTTCTTAATGAGCGTCTTTTCCTGAGGTAGTCTGAACAACTCGTGTCTGAGCACATCATCAGTAACCTTGAAAACTAGAAGTCAATATTTGGGAAAAATCCTTGCACCGAGATGCAGGAAAACTCAAAGCTCAAAATCTCAGTGGGCACACCTGGTATCTGATGACTGGGCATGTTTGACACGTTGTTATTTAAATAAGATTAAGCATACAGAGCAAATGATGGGGGGGTGTTTAAAATTTCCCTTAAGCAGGAAAAATCCTCACTATTTTCACATACATTTGATCATCCTGGTGCATTGGCTGACTACTGCAGATCAGCTCCTGCAGCCCAAATGTGCTTTAACAAGACAACTCAGGGGGACAAGGGTACCGAGATGAGTTTCATGTCACTTGGCAAAGCAAGTGCAAATTGCATTCGTAGGACCATCTGCTGAGATAGAAATTCCTCTCCGTCAAAGAAAGAGAACATGGGTGGAATCACTGTTAATACATAGTGCCTTTTAAATAAATCACTTTATGCACACACAGATCATGTTGTGATATTTTTCATTTAGGATGATGTTTCTCTGAGGGCAGCAAAGTAATATAAAGTTTGCATCTATATGGAGTTTAGGGTTGTTTGCCCCGTTAATCAGCAGACGGTGCAAAGTATATGTGCTAATAAAGCCTTCACATCGCACAGGCAAGTGTAACATTCCTGCATCTTACCTGTACAAAACGCAAACTGTTGTGATAGTGTGGAAAAACACCAAAATGGACCTAGGGGGGAAGAAGGCTGAAGCTGTAACTTGGCCTGACAGTGATCTGCTGCATGACCTCCTGAGGTTCTGCCAGCCAAGAAATTTTCCAGCTGAACAACCTTCCCTTGAAAAACAGCAATTCAATGGAAGTACAGCATTTTGAGCATTTTGTAGGAGTGTGTCAAGTATATCAAGACATTTGACAGGATGAGGCAGAGATGGTTTTGTCTGAATCTTTTACTTCACCCGTGAAGAAAAGGCTCTCCACTCAGGGCTGAGAAGAAGGAACTCCAGCTCCTGTGTATCTGCAGATCCACATGCAGAGCTGCAACGTTTTTAGCATTATCCCTAGTTATTTATGTGTGGGTTGCCAGGGAAGTGGTACCGCAAAATCTGGGATCTGTTGTCCTTCTGGCACTTTAGACCAAATTCTGCAGTGGGCTCTGATTGCCCTCCTGCCTTCACAGAATGCCTGTGATAAGGCTGGAGTTTGTGAAATGCTGTACTGGAAGTACGTCTCATGCCCCTGTGCCTATAAAGCCAAGGGTCTGAGTCGCAGGGGCTCCAGCTGTGCATGAACCAGAGCTACTGTAATGTCACAACGGAAAAGGTCTAGCATGACTCCCTACTCTTAGAACTGCATCTTGAAGGCACTTCCAGGTGGAAGCACCTGAGACCCCAGGGAAAACAAGGAAGTGCCAAAATCCCTTTCATTTAAGGGTAGTGAGGTAAATTTTCATACTTGAAAAGAACAGTGATAGGTAGTAATGATATTTTTTTTCATTTATAATTATACTAGTCAGATAACAAAACCCAAAATCAAATACTTGACAGACATTATTCATCATTGGTATATTAGAGAAAGAATTAATACCATGGACAGATTGGTGTTGCTACTATAGGTATTTTTCTTTAAATAAATTTTAATTAGCGCTTTTAGTATGTTCACAGCCTAGACACAGGTAGAGATTTTACTCTTCTCCTTCATTGTCCCTTGCTGATATTTGACAGCTTTTGTTTATCAGCTAGTTGTATTATTACCAGCCCTAACATGCTCCAGTAGCCTCAGCGATCTGAGAGCACTGAAAAAATAAACCTTGAGAATGACAATGCTGGCAGCTTAGAGGAACAAAGAAGCCAGCAAGCTATGCTTTAAAATGGCAATCAATATTAACTTGCATCAGGCTTTAGAAACAAGATAGATTTGACAAATTGTATCAAAAACCTACCTCCAATTGACTTTTGTAAAGGAATGTTTCTCATATATTCCATTTATGTTTCTAGGGGTTATTGAAGCTGTTTAATAATGTTTTCATGTCATCAGAGAATTTGTTATTGCAACTGAATATTTTATTTTTTGTGCTCAGAGAAAGAAAACTTTAATCAGTGAAAAAAAGACAAAGATACAGAAAACATATTCCAAATAGCTCAGTAACCTATAAGTAACCAGGAGACATTAACATACTGTTTGCTGTCATCATAAGATACCTTCTTACTGTCAGATGAAATTCACTTTATTATTTAGTCAAAACTCTTTTTCATAAAGATAGCAACATAGAAACTTATGCATGATTGATTCTTCACTAAATCTGCACATAATTATTTTATCACAGTAGTACCAGTGATATAGAGTCAGCACAGACAAGGCAAGAGCCGTCCTCAAAAAATCTGAAATACAATTTCTCCATTTTTCATAAATAGCTGGACAGATCAACTCCTATGCCCAGAAAAAGCCTTTCTGACAAGACCACTGGGAATGCTATTTAAGTTAAATGATCTCTGAGCAGTTTAAAAAGCACAAAGAAAAGCTACATGTCAGAATTGGGGAGAAAAAAGTGAAAAAACATGATTTTGGAAAGTACAAAGAGGTATGTATGAGTTGCAGAATAAGATGGATAGAAACACTGAAGAAGGGCTACAAAACCATTTCCCTAGTCCAGGGAGGACCACCTGCACCTCTGCTGTATTCCTCTTGGATGTAGATACCTCGGTCTTAAAAATACCCAGTGACAGAGATTATATAACCTCCTCAAACAATCTATTCCAACACCTATTTAAAACTATTAGAAATCTTATGATAAGCCTAATTTAGCCTTATGATTAGCCTAAATTTCCCTTGCTACCATCCAAGCCAATTAACTTTTTGCCCTGGCACACAGAAGAAACTAATAATCAGCAGTAGACGTACTGGACTATCATGCTACCATGCCTCCCTTATGCCTTTTCTCCTCAAAAGTTAACCAACACAATTAACTCGATCTTTTCTTGTGGGTCATGCTTTCTAAACCTGCATTTTTGTCCTGTGTCTCTGGACTGCCTCTGATTAGCTCTCATCTTTCTTGAAGTGTGGCGTTCAACAACTGGCATGAAACGGAGCAAAGTCTCGCTCCACTTATCTTATGAACAATTCTCCTATTTCAACATCTACATATGATGTTTTCTTTTTTTAAAAAAGCACAATCCCACTGGAATTCCAGCTCCTTTTCTGAAGAACTGTTGCTAGTTAGCTAGTTCACTCCTAACAAAGGATAGACCTTTTCTTTACTCAAATGTCCTCAGAGACTGGCTTAGCTAGAAATTTATTCCCATTAAAACAGGGAAAAATTTCACAAGGAAAATCAAGTGCGCCCATTTTAAGAAGAACATTTCATTTCAGTTATGCAATAACTGAAGCAATAATCATTTCAGTTATGCAGAAAATGATCTATGATACACTGAACAACACTATCAATAAACAGAGCAAATACATGTACTTCATTAATGGACTTGCATAAAAATTCATATTGTTTGATAATATTGGTCTAATATACCTACTGAGCCTATTATACAGATCAGGTTGAATTCTTCATTGCCATGCATGGCATGTAGTCATCTTCATCAATGGAAAAAAAACCCAACAGAATGCTATCAAATTGAAATGGCCCATAAGTCATATTGAACCAATAGAGCAGATTCCACAGGGTAGGAATCAAAGAAAAATCAGCCCTGTTCTGCACTTCAAATCCAAACAGTCAATCTTGACTTTTAACAATTAGCAAAGGTAGATGCCATAACATAAAAATATGAAGTAGCAATGCTAATCCCGCTACCAAAGCAAAGCCATAAGAAATGTTACAGCAAAAAATTGGGTTTACAGATACTCAGTCAGCCTTGAGCAAGCTAAATGCAAGCCAGCTTCCAGAGAGCAGCATATTCAAACAGTGCTGTTCACAAGTCCTACACTCACTGAGGTTTTTTTTCCTAAGGTCAGGATCTGATCTGTAAAAATGGGCAGATTTAGGAGCAAGTCTTGCTGAGAAAGAGGGAGGCGGCGTGCAGGAGCGGTGCAGTACAAGCTACTGGCACTGGGACAAGGTGGGGAGGTGGGAATCAGAAATGGCAATGAACTTGTACAAATTGCAATGGTCAGAAATTGGCTGGCCTTTGCACATTTTTTGAACTTCCCCTGTGAAAGCTAACCAAATTCACTCCTTTTGATCACAGTGCACATCAGCACAAGCCATGGTTGCTTGCTGCTCAACACAGGGACAACATGTGCATGGGCTCAGCTCACTCCTTGGCTGGGAATGGCTTTTGCATCACGCAGACAGACTCCAAGTGTCCTTATTTACAGACCTCCACCTGTCCCCCTCCATTTCTTGGCTCCAGCTTCAGCACGCACCTCCAACAATTTTGTCACTTGCCAGGCAGGAGCCGTGCTGCCCTAAAGATACAGTATTAATGAGCAATCAGGCACGGCAGGTCTTAATGCTGCATACCCTATGGAGTCGAGCGCGAGTACCTCCCGTTCTGCTTGCTGCTTTCATGAGACGCAGACACCGTGCCAGCAAAGAGTCAGGCACCAGTGGAAGGGCTTAGTTATGCAAAGAGGTGCATAGCTGGCAGAGACTCACAATATGGAGATTTTTTTTTCCTTTGGGAGACAGAGAGAAAGCTGCAGAAATAACTAGCGTGCAGTCTTTTTGTTTCTGAACCCTACCCATCTCTCTTCTCAACATAAGCAAAAATCCTACAAAAATTGAATACAACATATACTGTTGTTGTTATTGCTGTTGCTGTTGTTGTTGTTGATATTATTATTATTATCCTTGCACTGTAAAAGGTGGAACAGGCTTTGTTCACCATGGGTGTCTATTCCATTTACTTTGCTCCCCTTTTCCAGTTAAATCCTCTCTTCATCTGCAGTTCTCAGAACAGCACCTGGATTGCTTTTATCACTATTATTTTAGTCCAAAATCTTATTTTTTTCTTGTTAATTAAAATGTGATTTTGCTGAATTAGAATAAAATAACACTGGTAGCAACCGTTACAAAGGTCCCTTTGGATAACTTAGCAACAGTTTTCTTATATGCTGGAGTTGTTCTTTCACTGTTCTGCTTTATCCAGAGTTACAAAATGCAATCTAAAACCTTTAGACAGCCATGTATGCTAAAACACTGGCATAAACTTTTGAGAGTTTGATAATGAATCTTCAGACTAACCAGCCACAGCTTTGGAGCCCCATTCTGCTTCCTCTAAGGCTGCTGCAGACTTGGAGAGGAGCTGAGCAACAGCAGGGGTGTTACTGCTGGGTGAAGCTGGCGGAGATTCAGGTTGAAACAGCTGATCTAGCTTATGAATGTGAAGATCTGAATCAGGAGATAAACACAGGTGCAGAGGCCTGCCCTTGTAAGGGATTATTCTATTTCTAACAGCAAGTATAGGTGGGGTAGTCAGCATCCCATATGGGGTGGGAAGTGAAGGAAGATGTTTCAGCATCACCTCTAGATCACCAGTTAGCACTGAGCTCTTTAGCCACCTCTCCCCTGCCCCAAAGCCCCTGGCTCATCTAATTTCATCTGTTCTTGTACCCAATGCCACCAGACACCCTATCCTCAAAACCTCTAAGCTGTCCCAGGATGCTCTAAGTTGTCCCAGAATGTCTCCCAAATGCTTCCTGACTCCGTCTTGCTCCAGATTTCCCCCTGTGTAGATGTGGCGCTCAGAGCCCCCAGTCCTGACCCTTCGCACCTCTCCTGGCCCCACTCTCCTCACCCAGACCC
Organism: Ibycter americanus; assembly: GCA_035590275.1. NCBI lineage: Eukaryota > Metazoa > Chordata > Aves > Falconiformes > Falconidae > Ibycter > Ibycter americanus. The sequence goes on from JAVJGI010000032.1 coordinate 3,292,775, forward strand.
CCAAATATGTAAGAATATCACTACACACAGCAGGGAGAACCACCAAAAACTTACTGTAAGACTTTGGCCAGAAATTCCCTCACTGCACTTTCGTGGACTTCCATGGACAATGAACTGGTAGAAGGTTTGACATGAGCTGACATTTAGTGGATCTTTGTTAAAAATTCCATGAAATTAATTTTTATTTATGGCCATTTATCAAAAGCACAAAGCTAAAGAAATTCAGAGTCTTCTGTACAAATCAGAAAACTAGAGTTCTTAGCCAACCTGATGCCAATTTTCAACTGAAGCTTTTGCCATTTTCAGCTGTGTGTGAAACACAAACCCCTGTACTTCAAGGATGGCACCAGTGTGGGTGAATCAGCACATCTGGCTGACCGTCATCATTCCCCACCATGTGTTCAAGGTGGGGAACCATGCATTTATTTTCAAGTTCTTATTTCTATAAAAAGAATGATTTATGCTGCGCTTTTTTTTTTCCCCACAAAAAAAAACCCTTTTTTTTCTGAGAGTCTTTCACAGTTTCCTGGTCTGACATACATGCCACTCAACGAATTGAGGTAGAGGCCTAGATCAATTCTTGGTGTTGAACTAATGCAAATGTAAAAAGGTGCTACCTGGATCATGCCATGGCAATGAGGACTCATCAGTGCTATTTAAGAGCAATGAAACACATATAAACAGTGTTCGGTTACACCTAACCCCAGCAGTTTATAGCCATCTTTTCCAAAGATGAATGACCAAGAGAGACACCCCCCCTATACTTCCTATGTTCGTTATATAATTTCCTTCATATTCATCTTCATTATAATCTAAAAAAAAAAAAAAACAGAAGAGGACTTTCCCTCCTAAGGAGTCAGCTGGGTGCCACCACTGACAGTGACACTTCTTCCTACAGATCCCAGCCCAAGGCCTGTGGCTATCCCAAGAGAGTTACCCTATATATGTGATGTGTTATCTGCGTGATGTACTATCATATTTGAGCCTCACATCATAACTGAGAGCCAAACTGTAATAGAGCACCACTATCAATGTATAGGCACCACCAAATTGGATCGCAGTTCCTCTGGCCACACGAAGTATTATCAGTTGTTGTTCCCGCAGCCCCATCTCCTCTGCAGCTGTCTGCACTGCAGACCGAAAGTGCTTACTGCCCGCGGGTAAAAGCTTATGCTGGATTTTTTAGCTTCTGCTCAGGGATTACTTGGCCCTTCTTTTTTGTTCACCTCCACCACAGGTGAGTCTGGGATCCTGATTTAGATGACATGCTTCAACAGTGGGGTTTTGCTGCTTTTCTCACATTTTTGGGCATTTGCTTAAAGCCTAACAAGGGTTGTAAGCGTGAAGGGGTTTCTTTCACTGCCTGGAGCAAACTGTTGTCCTAGTGTAGCCTTAAAGTTTTTTAAAACAAGTTTCAGAACTTGCTCAGACACTTGGGAAATTTGCTTGGCGGGATGAAGTTCAGGTCAAGGCAGTATTAGGGCCTCAAGTTGTAAGTTTCTAGGTCTCAGCCAAGAGCAGTTACTTGGTGAAACACAGAAGCAACAAGACTATTTAATTAACCTGAAATCTCCCACTGGCACAAAATTAAAGTTCTTTTGCCAGAATCATTAGTAATTTGCAAGCTCTGTTCAGCAGGAGAGTAACAGATATTTGATCAAATGTGCCCTTTCCAGGAAAAGACAGCCGTTAGGATGTGGGGGGAGGCACTCCAAAATTCATCTGATCAAGTAGAGCCATTTGGAAAGTGTTGTGCTCAAAAGTCTGTTAACCCTCGCCGTCATTTCACAGAACATGGTGGAGGATGAAGATACTGCACGGCCTCCCCGCTCCCCCAGACCTGACATACAGCTTGATTTTAAATGTTTTTTAATACACACATTTTGACCCTATGCACAGGAAGCGGCAGGGAGGAAAGGAAGCAGATCCCTTGCCACCTTCCTTGACTCGATCGTGCCCTAAACTAGGAAAAGGCAATTAGGTATTGCATATATAATTTAAGTTGGGCTTAGGCAGTTTTCAGAAGGTACACTTTGATTTATTGATACATACTATTAAACAATGAATGTATCAGATAATTGCACGCTTTATACATTTGAATAATCCTTATTTTAACACATTGCTGGGTAAAGGAAGGGATGTTGGTAAACCCCCATGAATGCCTGTGGGAACCGCTGCTTTTCATCAGGCTACGTCAAGGTTCGATTTGGGAATGAGAGTAATGCTCGAAACACAGCTGATATGTCCCAGGGAATCTCTGCCGAGAACTATACAGCAAAGGCAACAGACCATGGAGCGGCGTGCAGGCAGCACAGGCTGCAGGGAAGGAGCTAAGCATCTACAGACACAGCAGAGGCAGCCCGGGAAACATGACCCCAAGGAAAAAGCAAAACAAAGCAGGGCTTATCTGCACGCACTGGCTGCAAGAGACAGTCTGGTGAGCAAAAAGTAGTCTCCTGCTATTTTATTCTACCCGTGTTCAAAGGCAGAACATTTTGTACCGTACTCATAAAAAAACGGGATTACATCATAGGATCGGTTATCCAAACAGCTCTGCTGCTGCTGCAGACTGGGTAACCACCCCAGACAACAGCAGCAACAGCACTCTTCTCATTTCACTTAAATAAATAAATAAATGCTTGGAGGTTACCAAAGAGGAAACTTTGACAAATGCAAGCTGCGTTTCTCAAGCCTTCCATTTTTATGAGAAAATGTAACATTTCCTTTTGTCTCTCTTAAGATTGAAAACCCATTCAAAGTGCTGTCATCCTCTGCAGAATGATAATTCTTTTCAGGCGGGGGAGCGGAGATTTTTGAATTTAGGAAGCAAAAAGATTTCTGGGGACACAAGCCAGAGTAATCAGAAGACCCCTGTAATGATCTCTTGCCATCTGCACTGGTCCCACAGTTTGTTGTACAGGGCAGCTACCTTTAACAGAGGAAAAGCGAACGATGGAAATTACATAAAGCTTCCCTCTTCTGACTATTGAGTGTTGTACGCCACAGCACAGCTTAAAAATAAGCACACACTGATAAAAGAAACGAATACATAAATTCATGTCTGCGTGTTCCTGCAGTGGTGAGCACAGCTAGGACAGGGAAGAGAAAGAAAGATCAAAAAGGTGGCAAACCTGGAAATTATTTTGATGAACTTGCCTAGAGTATCTTGAAGTAATATACAAGATAAATGAGCCTGTTCGAAACCTGTAGTTTCTTTAAGCACTTTGTCAAGACAAGGAGAGATGAGGCTGAGCTGCCAAAAGACAATATTTGTCCTGTACTTTTACATGGACCACGAGTTTCCAGTTAACTGGAGCTAAAGATAATTGAATTAAAAACCTATATAAATGACAGATCTGTGATTTGAAGAGGAAGAAATGGGCTGAACTAAAGATAATTCACACAGATATTTTTCCTATAATTTCACTTCGGTCATATGGACAATTTTAAGCAGAAAGCAGACCATTTTCCTGTTTCTGACAAGTTGCTGCTAGGATGAGTATTTTCACGTGTATCTGGCAGCAGACTGAAGCACATATCCCAGTGTGACTGCAACCGCTCCCGACTTCAGGACACTCTCCCTGTCAGATCGGATCGTCACAGCGATGTGTTGACAACTACTGGATTTGCAGGTGGACCAGAACTGGGGATAGCTAATGTGTACCCATCTGTAATACCTAGGTGACACAGATAGCTGTCTGTTAGGAAGTGATTTATTAGCATTGGGTTTCTAGTTTGAAATAAATTTACACTTGGTTTGCTTTTTTTCTGAATTTCTTTCACCTTGAGAAATTGATGTAAATGAAAATCGGGTTCTGTCTCAGTATTCAGCCCATTTTTCTTAAGGATCACAGGATAACTCAGGCTGGAAGGGATCTCAGGAGATTTCTGGTCCAACCTCCCGCTCAAGGCAGCGGCAGCCCTGGCATCAGACCAGGTTGCTCAGGGCTTGATCCAGCCAGGATGTGAAAATCTTGGAGGATGGAGATGGCAAAATCTCCCTGGCCAGCCTGTGACACTGCTTGAGCATCCTCACGGGGAAAAAATTGCTCCTTACATCCAGTCTGACCGTCTCCTCTTTCAGTTCTTGCCATTGCCTCCCACCTCCCAAGGCCCTCCACCGGCCTCGCTCCAGTTTGTCGATGTTGGTGTCCAAACCTGGACACAGCATCGAGGTGCGATGTAAGGAGTGCTGCGCAGAGGGGGCTAATCTCCACCTCGATCTCCTGTTCACACCACCCAGGTGGCAGCTGCCCCGGCGCCGTGGGCTCCCCCCCTCTTGGCTGCCCCCAGGGACTCTCCCGCGGAGCTGCCCCTGCCCGGGCAGGTCCGGCCGGGATGGCTGCTGGGGCTCTGCCTGCCCAGGGCAGGGCTGTGCACCCAAGAAGGCTTCTGCTGTTTCCATTCTGTACATAGCTTCTAATGGCTCATGAGTTTCCCTCTTCATAGAACGAATGGCTGAAACCCAAACTCCTTCAGGCACAGCCTCTAACTCCTACGGACTTCATGTGGCTTGTGTAAAGAGATATCCGCTCTGCCCCACTACACCCAGCTGGATACAGCAACACGCTCAAGGAGCTCATCTATACCAGATTCACTCTAAAACAAAGCCTTAGCTCAGTCGTAATGTTCTCCATAAGCAAAGAACTTGAAAACTTGACACTTGTGAAGTGTTTCCATGCCAGTCCATCCCTGTTATATAGAGCTTTCCTCTTCCAAAGCTACACTGAGGGTGTTTTGGTCCTGAGTGACAGCTAGAGAGGGAACCAGCAGTGCGGCAGGAGCACACGCAGATCCACCCATCTGGCTCCGTCAAGCCCATCTTCGCTTTGCAGAGCAGATACAGCTGAAGTCTGGAGCAGAGGAAGGTCCTGAACCAGTTTTCCCAGGGCCCTATTAGTACTGTAATTATCCAATTATCTGTCCATTCAGCTTTGCTTCCTTAATATGCACCAGTGCAGAGTTTCAGTTGTGAAGCAGAAAGCTTACTTTCCAAACCACCATCCGAAACAACTAATGCCAATTCAATTTTTATATTGATGCTTCTTTCAGACAAAAACTTGGACTTTAATTTGATAAAAGTTTCCTCAGGAAATCTTTTAACTCTAGCATAGCTATCAAAAAATCTATTTAGTTTCAGACAGAACAAAAGAGGCAAATCTGGTTTTACGTATTTTGATCAGAAATTACATTTTCAGGTACTTTTATACATGAATTTTTTGTTTAGATAGATTTCCTCCTTCCAACTGCATGCCCTCCATTTTAAGGCAGTCTGCTAGCAATTTCACATTACCAATTTTAATCTTGCCACTTCTCGCAATGTGCTGTCCAATGTAGTTGACAGTCTCATGGATACACTTCCAGAAGAAAACACCTCTCTTCAGCTTCTGCTCCCCCCACCCTTTCTCTCTACCCTTTGCACTTTGCAATCTCATTGCACTTGCAAACTGTTCAAGGCCAGGTTGGATGGGCCTTTGAGCAACCTGGTCTAGTGAAAGATGTCCCTGCTCACAGCAGGGGGGTTTGAACTAGATGATCTTTAAAGGTCCCTTCCAACCCAGACCATCCTATGATTATTTTCCTGTATACCAGCAAGACACAACATGAGCCTCCTGAGGAAAAAAAAAAAAAAAAAAAAAAAAAAAAATCCTATACCACAGGGCTATTCTCTGTAGCTTGCCCTTTACTCAAAATGTTGCTTGTTTCTGTAAAGTAGCATTAAAACTGTATAAAAAAAATGGGAAGTTATAAACTCTCTGTGACTTTGTAGCAGAAGGAGATAGAGATGCAGGTACAGCCTTGAGGCATGTACTGTCCTTTATCTATCCTGGAGCTGCATGTCTAGGCCAGTTCCACCCTGTTATCCACTTTGTTCTTAAATCATAAAAATTAAGAAGCAAAAAAACCAAACAAAAAAGTACTTTTCAAGTCGACTGTACAATCTGTCTTTTCTCAATTGTTATTTTCTTCTGACCGAGCCTTCTTCTAACAAAAATGTAATTGAGCACCTCTTCTTTTATCTAACTTTGTAATATCCTACAGTCTTTATTATAAAGAAGGGAACCAGCAAAACCAAAAATACCATGCTGCTTTTTGTTTTAATGGGAAAAGATTAATATTATTTCTTATGAGAATGCTATATATGGCAATAAGAGTTATATTTATTCATTCCGATAACTTAACATGGGGACATGAAATTAGTACAAGAGATAAAAATGGATGCTTTTATGCATATGTTATGAAATTTATGTATGTACCTTTGCTCACATTATTCCAAAGGGAAAATTTTTCACAGTAAGCATCAGTTGCTTAATTAGCACAGAATAATTAAAACTCACTGCAGGGAAAATTCCATAGCCCCACAGCAATTATATAGGGAGAGTTCTTGGCTATTGCATGTACAATTCAAAAATAACTTTTAGGTAAGTTACCAAAAAAACCCACCAGCTATTCAAAATTGCCTTGTAACAGAAAAAATCCTCAAGCAACTAAAAAAATTAAACCAGAGGGGAAAAAAAAGAAGAATCTAATAGCCATCAGTAAGGTCCAATCAAGCAGTGTATTAACTACTTTCACTTCATTTTTCAGGGTCAGTTCTTTTTATTGATTTATGTAGATTCCTGAACCTTGAGAAATACATTTAGTATAATTAGACAGCAAGAGCAACTTCAGAGTTCATTAATAATCATGAAGTAGTTCATTCATTAGCAATAAGAACTCGTTTATAGTATGCTTTTTTTAGTATTCATAAACATATAGCTATCCAATTTCAATAGATCATAAACTTTTAAAAAATATTTTAATACTCTTGTTTGATCTAGAAAAAGTCAAAATTCTCCATATGAAAATGTTTTTACCAGCAGAATGGCACATGGCTCTTAACAGAAAGTGCCTGTCAACATCAATGGCAAGTTTTAATCAGCCCATTTTTGGTGAAATTTAAAAATAAGAGCCATTCATCTATTTCATTTTGCGTTTCCCATTTTATTTTGGTACCAATGCTGTGATACACGCTTTCTCTTCCATTTCGTTTTAGTCTCGGTTTTTCATTCCCTCTCCCTTGCACTGCATCAGCCCAATATTTCTCTGTAAGTTCTTTCCTTTGCATGGTGCCCATTAACTCCAATCGCTTTAGCGTGGAAAATTCTTTCTCACATTTAAAAACTATTCCCTTCTTATGACTGGAAATCTGGTAGATGCAGTGCCAACTGCCTCATTACTGACAAAAATACAGTACACAATTACATTGCTTGTGCAGAAGTCTGAACTGATATATCCATGTGGCTTATGCAGCTGCATGTGTCACGTGCTCCTGCATCTAGATAGATCCTTCTCAGCAAGGTATTATCCAAGTGGTTTTTAAGTCTGCATCAGGCTTAGATTCAGCTTCAAGGATGATACAGAGGTACCTGCAATTATTTAAATGACATGGACTAGCAAGTGGATTTAGCACCAGAGCTGCTATCTTGTCCATGTTACTAATACTGCGAAGTCCTGTATCATGTTTAATCCAGTGGGACTCGGGAGAGGTAATTTTGTGGGGTGGACAGAAAACCTTTTCTTTTCACTTTATCTTTAGAAAAAATTGCTCAATCTCCCAGCATGTTTGGCCTTGATGTTCTACACGGGTCACAATGACACAAATTTTTTACAGAGATCTTTTTCAGTGAAGAAGCTGCCACACATAACTGAAATGACTTTGGGCAAGCCCTCTGGGAAATGATGGGAAGCTGTTAGATGTCCTGTACTGGATGTGCCCACCTAGTCCACAACTAAGTAGTGAAAGTGGCACAGAACATTTCACACTTGTTGTTTTGAGAACAAATAAATGTTTGATGAAGATAAAGGAAACACTGATTCCACAGCTGAGTTGGTTCTAGGAGCATGGGACACGAGGGAAAAACCAAAGCAGAAGGAAGAGGAGGAATTATGCAAATATCACCTGTGTGTGCTCTAGTTATGACAGCTATATACAACATGCATATGTTTACCCTGTCCAACTGTACCAGCAGAAGGTGGGAAAAGATGGAGGGGATGTTTACATCAAAAAACCAGTAGATCATTCAACTCATCTTCTCCCCAAAGTTGGCCCCCAAAGAACCCCAGCCCCTGAGGCCAACCCCAAACATGAACTGTGGGGTTTGTCCACCTTTCAAGAAGATGTCCCTCTGAATCTCAAAAAAGGCCAAAAAAGCCTTACTCCACCCTCCTGTCCTTATTAAATAGTAGTATTAATAAATATTAACTTAAGCCAAACCTTAGTCATCTGCCTTTGAAGCACCCCCTTAACTGTGAGTCCTTTAAGCTAGCTGTATTTTCATGAATGGGTCTTAGGTGAAAATCAGCAAGAAAAATTTCCCCAAAACACATGAAGAAGCCCTATTTATCTCATTATTATTGATCACGACATTATAATCCCTTTTATACTGGAGTAAATTAATAACTAAAGAAGGTACAATGTAGTGGAGATTCTGCCTACTACAAAAATAACATAGAGAACTTGCTTTATTAACTTCTGCAAAGCTTTTGGGGAATTGAAAGGGGAAACAAATCCCCTTTTCGGGTCATTTAAGCCAGTTTATAATGGACAAAATTACATCAAGACACCATAAACAGATTTGTACAGGTGTAAGTGAAGTAGAGCCTGAATTAATGTGACATTTTAAAATTCAATTAAATGACTGAAAAATTTCTTTAATATGAACCAGTGTGGCTGGGTATATTACACGGTGGACCGTATTGGTTGCTGCATGTAGAAGATTGCTGTGATACATAATCCATACACAGTGTGATGGATTATAGGAAGAGCCTTTTTTTCCACGAGTCTGGTTTCATTAGCTGACATGGCACTACTGCTTACGGCACAGTTATTGACACCCAGGTAACACTTGAATTCTGAATATGTTCTCTTTGGGCAACTGAAGATCCTTAAGATGACTTTACTGTACCTTTTATTAAGTAGTATAGTAATGACTTGGGAGACATAGCAAAGGTAGTGACAGAGAGATTTGCAGACACACTAAAAAGAGAAGCGAGAGCAGAGTTCAGTCAAGGAAAATGCCAAGGTGATATACAGTGAAGATAAAGAGAAGTTCTGATAGGGTAAGAAAGTTAAAGCCATTGGAATAAATCTTCTACTGTGGAGTAATGTCCCAAAGCAGGAGCTTACCTGATGAGTAAGTATGATCTCTATCCCTGAATATGTCATCAACTTCATGCCCCACCACACACCTATCTGTGTGTTATTTAGTACCACACTCATCATTTTTAAGTGGGGAAAGCCATGTTCATTTTGTCAGCTTCGCTTATCTGGCATTCCTGAACCTATTCCCAAATCCTTTTTTGCATACCAGTCTACGAGCATATGGGAAACCATTGTTAGTCACTGGCAAAATTTAATTTGCTACTCTTTGCATTACTGCAGCCACTAAAGTGGTCCAAAGCAAGCCAGACCTACCAACTTCTAAAAAACAGTGAGCTCTGGTAAGTCACCCATCAGATTAAAACCGCTAAGCTCATACGAGTGTGGTGATGCATACATAATTTGTCTGTAAAAGCTCTGGGAAGTTTTTCAAAGGTAAATCTCTACGAAGCACACAAATTCCCAATCTCTGTCAATGGGATGTGCCTAACTAACATTTCTGCCTTGAAAAATCAAGTCAGTTTTGGCTCTGAAATTATGAGATAGTAACTATAAATGAAGGCACTGTGTTTCCTGCCTTTATCAAATAAATCTGTCTAACAAGCCAGAATAAATCTGTCCTGAAAGGATAGATTGCAAGACCTGGACCTCAGCACTCTGCTGGAAAAGAATCTCTTAAGCATCCCATATCACAGCAGCACACTCCAGGCCATCTCCATCCCACATGTCCCGGGCTTCACTTGCCACCTGCTACAGCAATGCTACGGAGTCCCATTTGCTTGGGCTGAACCAGTCTGCTCAAGCACATGGTTTGATTTGCCTAAGACAGAGCAAGTACTTACAAAAGTATTGTCCCTATTTTTTGGCCATTCTTTTTCCATCATATTCATATAAAGAAACCGCTATCAGTTTCAAGAGATGATCATTAACAATGGAAAAGGAAGTAGGCTTCTCTCTTCCCAACGGCTTGCTGTGACTTTATGCTGGAAGATGTCCCACAGTGGTGCCTGTGAGAGATGCACAACTGTTAGGCTCTACCAGAAACACCTGGATAGCGGTGAGCAGCTGGAACTGCACTAAACAATCAGGATTGTTACAGGAGTGACTAATTTTAATAATTTAATGACTTTTCACAAGAAGCGACCCATGTCCCTGTCAGGCTGAACCGTGCTCACCCATCCCAAAGGAGGGATCTTGAACCCCCACATCAGGTGCTGAATGAGATCTGGCGAAGCCAAGTACAGTCCCCTAGATCCTACCTCAACAGGATCCCATAGACCAATACAGCTCAGTGAAGTTGACTAAGCCTCCAGTATCAGGTCTTTAAGTGTATGTAATTTCAGTGATGCCAGCAGCTCAATTAACTTCAACAGATATTATCCATATGCTTAAGGGTGTTACGAGATTGCAGTCCAAGCTATTAGTAGCAGTACCATTTACTGACTGAAATAGACTTTCACATTATAAATATTGTCAGATGGAAAGAGCTTGGTTTCGAGGCAGGAGAAACATGTGCAAGGAGCACAAGATAAATATTCCACAGTAAGTATTCTATATGGCATTATTCATAAGAAAAAAACTGACATATGATACAACAACAAATGCCTAGCTGTCCCATACTGAAGCAGCTGGGTGGTTAATTAAGTTTCTACCAAATACATAAGCATACCATAAGCAATATGTAGTGGTAGGTAAACACATCATCACTCCTCCCAGCCAAATTTGTATCCAAGATCTTATTGGGAAAAATTATCACTTAACTAGTTGAACGTTTTAAACTGTGAGCAAAATGCTTTTTTTATTATTATTATTTGTTTGCAATAAAGAGCAGCTTCAACAAAAATTGTCAAGGAGTAAGGAGGGGAAGGGTGGACTTTGGTGTTTAATTTTTAAAATAAGTGTCTATTTCATTCTGAAATATGGAACAGTAAACTGTGGTTATTGGTTCTTAAATACCACTTCATCTAAAAATATGTCTGAATTGAAAAACAGCTGGTTAAAGGGATAAATAACTGGAGGAAAAAACATTTCAAAGCATTTGGACTGATCAAAAATGAAACATTGTTTACTTCATTTCACTGGGAACAAAAAAAAAAATAATCTAGATTTTATCTACTGAATTTCGGTGTTGCAGGAGAATCACAAATTTTGGCTCCAGGAGTGATCCTTGGTATCTTATGTGCTTAACAGAAGTGAAGGTGCCAAGTTCCCTGTTAGCAGAAAATATATCCATTTAAACACCAGCCAGGCCAGAAAGAACAATTGCAATTAACTAGCAGGACTTTCTGTACAACACAAGTTTTCTGGTTTTTCTCTAGAGGATATTTTTCAGGACCCTCCTCCAACACAAAACCTGAAAGAATACACAGTCCTCATTCAAGCCCCGACAGCAACAGGGAAAATGGCAGGACCCGTGATATGTGACTCCTCTACTATTAAATATACATACATATATGCCTGGTTCGCAGTCTGAATTTGTTTGGTTTAGACTGAGAACAATTAAATGCTTTTGGTTTTGGTGCCTTTCTTAATTTCCTGTTCAACAGGAAACTTTAGTAAACACTGCTATAAAAAAAAAAAGGAAACATTTCCCGTCAGATCTGACCTCTAAAAACCGCACTTGCGCCTTAGCAGAACGCAGGCATAAAGAGAACATCTTTTAAACATCCCTGTTATCTAGCAAAGGTTGTTGGAAATGTCCCCATAAAGCATCTGTTCAAGACTATTAATTGTATTGCAGGAAATGAAATCTCAGCAACATGACTTCATTAGCAGAAACCCCAGATGTTGTATCAACAATACCAGTTTCACCCATTGCTGGTTGGTATAACTACCCAAAATCGGTAAGGCACCTTTCTATTAAGCATTCACTGAGGCAGGAGAGTTCACCACCTCAGCGACAGGTTAGTCTGAAGGCCAGTGCAATGAGGAAGGTGGCTGCTGCAGAGCAAAGTTACTGGTATTATGGAACAGAAAGGCACAGCACCCTAAAAGGCTTCCAAAAAACCTGCAACAGGAGGGTGCACAGTCAGTGCACACATGCTTCATTGACATCCCAAGGAATTTAAGCAGGAGTTTGAAGTGAAGTTGCCCCATAAATATTTTTTCTGAATCAGAACATACAACCGGAGTGTATACGATTAATAACACATATTCAGTTTAAACACTTAAAATGATGAAGTTATAGAGGATGCAAAGTTTTTTATCATCTGAACTGAACTTCCCTACTTGCCAATGACAACCTGTAGGGGAGACATATGTAAACCATAAGTTTAAGGTTATGGGTGTACAAGTGAAAGTAACTGTTGGGTTGTAAGGTGATTTGTATAGTAAAAATGGAAACTAACTACTGACCTTGAGGGTGACTAGTCAAAAGAAACAGCAGAAAGGCATGGTCTTCCAGACTGATGATGGTTGGATAAAATAAAGTGGAATGAGGAAACATCTGATTAGGTGACCGATGGGATCGGATCAGAGATCCCCAATATAAGCACAAGCTGTGTCAGATCAGTTTGGGGAAGGTTCTTCTGAAGATGCTGAGGAGACCAATCAGTGAACCCAACTGCCAATCCAGAGATAAACAAGGACACTAATTTCACTGTGTGAGCAAAGCTATGTGGGTGGACCATGGTCTGGATCAGTAAGAGAGCACCCTAGGCTCCCCACCACCGTCACTGTGGGTATCTTCCATCAGTATCTTAAACAGTGCATGAGAACATGACTTCCATGGTGTTGCCACGCTGAATTGTGGAAGGTTAGAAAGGTGGTTGTTCCTTCCCAATGGGATAACTAGTGTGTGAATGAGACAGCATGGTTTGTGCTTGTATGGCTGCATATTGTCCTTCTAGGTGCAAGGTTAGATATTGTTTTGGTTGTAACTATTTAACAGTTGTTAATAATAACAACTGGAACATTGTTTTATGTAATAAAAAAAATAGTATTAACTCAACCACCCAATTCAATCACTTGTGTTTGTGCAAATCTGTCTTTAGTTCCAGAGCTTTAGCTGCCCTACAACACAACCAGTATGTCTTTTAAAGACCAGGCTAGTGAAACGAGTACTAGAAACATGTTGTCACTACTAACCAGACCTGACTTGAATAAAGGAGATGTAGAAGAGCCCTACAGAGGACTAAGCAGGATGAACTGGGTTAGGCAGTAGAAGTGTCCGTACTGCCGCCTAGCCAAAGCATAAGTGTCACCAGAGATTATCACTTCTTTCTGCCAAACTAGGCTTGCACCCAGGGTAGATGGAGCTGCATTTGACAAGAAGGGAGGTGTGGAGCCACTTCTGCAGCAACAGGTGACTGACTCCTCCAGAAATAATGAAAAGTTAGTGTTGTTGCATCCATATTAGTGTCCCCTAAATCCACACGAGACACTGTGCTCAGCATAGAGCTTTGCTAAGTTGAAAGGTCACTGAATCTTACACCCATGGCACACTCAGGCCTTGGCACTGCAGGCAAAACCATACATATTTGAAAGTGGGAAGAGACAGAAGAAGAACTAGGAAGCACAAGTACTAGAAAGGCTTGTGTAGCAAAACACGCAAGGCACGGTGATCAACCACAAAACCCAACACAATGTGCTGGGAAAAGGCCACTTTTAATAACAGAGTAGGGGCAGATTACTGATTCATTGTCTAAGAAACATATTACCTGGAGAACCAGTGGGCTGGAAACAGGACTGAGAAGTGTTTCAGATAGCTGTGTCTGTCCTGTTGCTGTACTTGCTGAAAAGATCTAAGAGGGACAGCTCAGCACCAGAGGTCGGGCAACTGTTTTTGGCATATATACACAGCATCTTCCACCACATGGCTAGAGGGAAGTGGAATCACCAGCAAAGACAACAAGGGGCAAGGCACAGGCCAGTATGTGCACAGAGCCTGAAGGCAATGAGTGTCTTGACCATGAAGGGTTTTGTCTTTAAAAATATGGAGTAATCTCATTATATTAGTCACACTCTGCGAACAAGAAGTGCAAGAAAGGGGAAAAAGAGAAAGAGGGCAAGAGCCCTCTGTAGCTAAAGATTAGTCAAATGTTTAGATTATTTCATTTAACATCTAACTCCACATGTTGGATCCCTTATAGCTTACAGATCAACTTACACAACAGTTGAATTAGCATTTATTTCTTGTGTAAAATAAAATCATATTTATTTTGCCTCTTCATCGGAATTTCTGATAAATAGGGCATGAAGTTCTAAAGTGCAGAAGTGACAGAGAATAAGTGCACTGACTTTCTGTGGATATGTGGCATTCTAATTGCAGATTTTTCCTTCTCAAATCAGAGCAAAAAAGAGCAACTGATGACTACAGCTGGATGAATACTGCAATCATTACCCTTGTTATAATGATATATTTCAATAACAACCACAATACTTGATCCCCATGGATAGGTTTATAATGACCATGGATTATGCTGAGAAAATGCTATTCCTAATTTTATTCTTAATGGAGTGTGAAAGTCTTGCTATGTGGTAGAGACTAATTGTCACTTTAATGCAATTTACATCACTCAAAGAACATGTATGCTTCATGATATTAATTAAAGGATACCACAAAAGGTTTGGTTGACAAGAAATGGTGGATTTCTCACTTCAAGCCAAATGAAGCAGTTATCTCACTAGAAAAACTCATATCATTTAGCACAAAGCTCACATTTTATCATAGATAGCATGTGGCCATGTGAAAGAGCATGCATGGCCTTCAGAACATTTGGTGTCTGCATAATTAAACTAACTAATCAAACGCAGAGAAGTAGTCAAAAGTCAAATCTTAATGAACTGGAAAAATGATACTTCAATTTTCTATCTCAAATCCCTAAACTAGCATAATCACCACAACATACTTCTAATCAGTGACAAAAACAATATTTTTTTTCCTTATTCTTAGATGGCTACTGTGTAGTAAAGGCATTATTTGCAACAGCTTTGTAAACCATCAGCTAGTTCTGAGTAATTTAATAAAAAGAATGTAAATAACTTATGCAAAACCCACAAGTTCTTGTCCCTTTCTGCAGCATTTTTTGTTGAAAATGCCATTTTCTTAAAAATATTTTTTTTTGTTATAAAAATTCTATTCCATTTATGCTGAAATACAGGCATTACATATGCAGTGCAGATTTCCCAGTGGGTGGGCACCTGCTAGGAGAGGATGAGTATTTTCAAGAAATCGTTACCCTTAGAGAAGTGGCTGCAGAGCCGACTGGTGGAGGTCAGAAGTGACTTTTCATTCACTTTGCCTCCGCTCTTAATGTATGGAGAGGGATTTGATTGAGATCAGCACTGATAAACCTAACAGTGATCGATGTTATTCTCCATGCTACAGTCATGTGTATCAGTAGTCAAGATCCAGGTCCCATCCTGCATGGCTCTACCAGCATGCAAGTCCCAGCCTCCGAAGGACTGACTGCAACAAATGATGGAAATTGATTTTCACCCTTATTTTACTTATCAGAAGATTAGACATATCCATTAAACATCATTCACCAAGATATAACAGAGGTCAGGGATATAAGGAGAATCTGATAGGCTTCCCGAGTCCCGCTGCCTTGCCTGAAGTTGTGAAAACATGGAAAGCAAAGCTTGGTCCAAAGCAAAATCGTTTCTCCAAATCAAGGAACTTCAGCTAAGGCATTGGTAGGTCTTCAATTCGTGCGAAATTTGCAGCAAATGCCTGGTTTTGTCTGAAGTCATTCAGCCAGCTCATCAACATACTCTATCACCTGTATCTATCAAATGTACTTTAACTCAGCCAGGAGAAGGTATTACCTAATGGAAGGGGTGTGGGGAAGGACCCTAAGCCAGTTTGTTGGGTCAGATTGATAATGGATCATCCTCCTGTCCACAAACATGTGAAACTGTGAATATTACCATTAGCCCTCAACAATAAACCTAATCTGTATTGCACCGGTGCCCTGCCTCATTTTAGCACTGCAAAATAGCCAAAGCTTTAGAGAATAGATCAGCCATCTGCGCCTGCAGGTGTTTACAATACAGAATAAATTAAGAAGTGACAAGGCATTGAGAAGGTTAGAGTTGAATAATTACCACAGAAAACTCAAAATCTTATGCACCATTTCAACTACTGAAGATGGAGTATCTTCCTCTGTCCTTTTAAAATCAGTTTCCACTCTTGTTTAGTTTGCCCTTCTGTCTGAAGGACATGTCCCTTCTTCAAATACAGAACGCTTGCAGAAATTAAGCTATGTCAATACTTGTGCTAACAAGGGTGGGGTTTTTTTTCATCTTGATTTAATTGATGCAAGAAATTCAGTTACCAGTGTTGAGCACAAAGACTTGTGCTTGCCTATTTCCATCTACGACAGCCTGTTCAGTAAGAACTTCTGGCTGTAGTTTTCTTTTCTCTCTGAAAATCTCTAGAAATGTTCAGTTCAGACACAGTGAAAAGAAATACATGGAAACATGTGGGATCGGGGACATTCCCAAGCTCTTCTCCCTGAATATGATCATGTTCCATGGAAGACATTGGCATTTTGCACTGAATTCTGTGAGATGAAGGTCAGCCTTGAGTTTACTTATGCCTTATACATCTTCAACACGGAAGCTGTGGATGTATGGTAGTAACAGGAACACAAGGACCTTAGAGCTCATTAGAACTTGGCTGGCCTTTAAAAATTAGAAAACAATTTTTAAAAATCCCCACATTAATAAAACATCACTATTTTAGCACTGAAACACAGGAAATTATTTAATTAATGAAGTGTTTCTGATTTTGAAAATAGGAAGCTTTTTGATATTTTACTTCTAAGTATCATATATGATACATTCTTTATATTTACAATGAGAAATGTTGACAGCATTTTATCATAGAAAATTTTGGGGTTTTTTAGGGCCAGGGAAAGATTTCACCTTTTCTAAAACTGTTTATAATTTTAGAAAAAGAAAAATAATATGATTTTTTTTTTAAAGAATTAAAACAGTTTAATAGGGAGATAGCTATCAGAAGCTGTGGCATAACATCTACTATATTGAGCCTTCTGTCTAGCCATAGCAGCAGTGGATTTAAGGATCCTTAGAGGCAAGCCATGCACAAGAATAAAGAAATTAGTAATTAAGCATTCTGTGTCTTCCTCATGCGGTGCAAACATTTTTTTTTTTTTTTTTTTGCTATTCACAGAGGAATGTGAACACACATGGTCACAAATAGCTCAGATGCAAATCCATCTTTCAGGAGTTTCAGTCTAAATAACAGTGCCTGCTCCCCAAAGTAATTTTCTCTCTCTAACTGTCTGAAGAGAGACAGAGCATGCTCCTCGTGCTGCTCACCCTCAAAAGACACGACACAGGTGAACTGGCAATAGTGCATTATTATTACTTAGGCTGAGCAGAATTCATGCACTAAGCAAAAAGATCTCCAGAAGTGTAGAAGAGGAGTTACATCCCCCACAGATGCAGTTCGGCCCAGGGCAGCAGACACATCTCTCCACAGCATCATACCCTTCTGGAAAATGAGACTACTCAGGGACAAAACTTCAGACATTTTCCAAGGAGGTTGTTGCAGGTGGAGTGATGCACTTCACTTGCAAGAGATAAGCAGCAATATGTTTATTGGTATAAAACAGAGATTTAACAAAGTTTGATAGTAAATGTGACAGTGGTTTAACAAGATTTGATGGCAAGGTACGTGTATTATTTACTGCACAGAGGACAGGGTCAGACAAATTTGTCAAGGAGACCCTCTTGTTGAGTCATGAGGTTCAGAAAGGACCCCCTTGTGTCCTGAACCCCTTCTCAGAGGGGACATTAAGTGCAGCTGGATCCAGACTTAGTCTCAGACTTGGACAACAGTTTATATCTAAAGGATTATATGTGCATGATCAATCCTTTATACCACTTAGCTAAGATTTCCAAGTTTAGCATGCTATTAATCACTTACCAAGAATCTGTTGCAGCAAGGAATCTCTCAGTCTCCAGGAGTAACCTCAAGAGGCATCCCTACCCAAGGGGAGATCCTGTTGTGCAGCCCACTGCCATGCAGGAGAGCTCAACAGGCGCTGGGCTGTCCACCGTTTATGGACTGAGATAATTGACTCACAGTCCTATTTACATACCAACTACAGAGGTTGGTTTCTTTAAAACTTGACTGAATCAGACCTTGCCCAGCACTGTTAGGTGGGCACATTGTTCAAATTAGCCTTTGACTATCTTGTTGTTATCCATCTTTTCCAAATACACCAGAGGCATCCACCTCCACCACCGCTAGTCACTGTCACCTGAGCATTGTCACCGAAACAAAGGTCAGGATGGTGGGGCAGGGGGAGCACACCATCACAGAGGTAAATAAAAGCCTTTGGGCTTTTAATTGCTTTTAGTTTGGTAAATTGGTAGTGCTGCAATGAAGAGAAGCCTCATGGCTTTCACCTGCAGAAGAAAGGTCTGTGGGGTCAGATGTGCTTTTGCAGAGATACAGGCTCATCCCCTGGCTCTGAGGCGCTGATTTTGGAGCCACAGGGTCTCCCAGCTCCCTACTCCTTTATCCCAGACTCATTAAGTCCATATTTTGGTCAGACTTAAAAAAGAGACAGATTTCTACAGCACTTAAAAAATGAAGTAATTAGTGGGATTCTGACTAGGATAGGGATCGTGCCTAAAACACAAGACCTGACTGGATTTTAGTAACACGAGATGCATAAGCAGCAGGCTGGGTTACCTTCCATTTCAGCTAGCAAACCAGAAAAGAAAAATACTTAGAATTAAATATATAGCAGTACAAAAAGTAACAGCAAACCTGGACATGGGTTATCTCTGTAAAGCAGATGTTATTAATATGTCATATACTAGCTGGTGTGCAGAGGAACTAATAAAATGATTTACAGCTATAATTATTCTTATTTTATTATGTGGAATGAACTATACTGAGATGCAAATCTAGTAAACCCTACTGAATTTTCCTAATAAAGGGATTTAATCTTGACCTTGAGCAAGACTGATGGGGGGGTTGGCATAAAAAAGGATACTTTTTAATATGATTTTGCATGCTCCTACCCAAAAGGGAAACAGTCAGTTACGACAGGGGCTGCTGAATCCAGTAGCCTAGTAGACATCTGGCTTTGTATCCCTAGGTTCATCCAGCTGCAAGGCTGAGTGCATGTTTCAAATCGGCATGCATATATACACTCACATTTTTTTTATTTTTTCTTTTAATTTTTTTTTTTCTTTTTCTTTTTTCCTCTTAATTAACATTAAATTATTTGGTTCGGTGTTGCAGGTTTTGGAGGACAACTACCATTGAGCAGAATCCAAAAAACAGGTATCAAACAGCAGACTTCATCAAATGTTTGTTTTGGTATTTTAACACAGAATTTAGCCAGTCTTACTATTAGGATATAAATCAGGTATCAGGCAGAAGTGCTAGAAAAGAAAAAATATTTCTAATATATGTATTCTCTTCTTAGGTTTTGAAGTGAAACTTCATTTTATGGTCAAATCCAAGCAGAGCAGGTCAGCTTCTCATTTTATTATAGCTCCTCACCAAGCATTGAACTTGGGGCAGCTTCACTTTTTTGATGTTTCCTGCCTAACCCAGTAACCTGGACCTTAACCCAGGAGCAATCTCGACAGTGGGCAGCAAAAGCCGCCTTCTTCTCTTAAACCTTCATTGGTCAACAGGCATGAAAAAAGCCACAGTCAACGGCAGGAAAAACAACTGAAGACGTACAGAGACGAGTTTTCTTTCATTTGCCCAACTGCTAGTCCAAGAGACCTACAGACCATTTTGATGTTTGAATCAAATCTGCTTGAGCAGTCAGATCAATTATTGAGCATTTGTAGGATTATCTAATTAACATGTTAGCAGGCAAATTGGACAGCATGGAATTACTCTACAGAATGTTGCATAAGGCAGGTTTTTTTCTCAGTGTAATAAACATCCTTCTCCAAAGGCAGATTGTCTTTTCATTCCAGTCTCATTTTTTAAAAAGCTCTTGGTGTCCATCTTTGAAAACTGAAAAACAAATTTTCTCCTCAATTTCTTTTCCTCCTTCCTGCAGCACGTAGTTTTCACTAAAAATAGAGTGGGGGGAAGGAGAAAAGTAGTGTGATAAGTGAGAAACCTCGCTTTTAAACTATTTTTATAGTTGCACAAAAAGCCAGGAAAGTAAGACAGTATAGGATACCGTGGCAGAAACTGGAACGCGTGACAGGTGAGGGGCAATAAAAGTGAATAAATGGGGACAAAGTTTTCTTGTAGCGAGTGCAGAAACAACCACAACAACCACCCGGCACAAAGCCATAAAACATTTCCAACAAGCACCCGCGTCAGCACACCGAAACCACAAAAAGGAGGCAGGCAGGTCTTGATAAAAACAAATTCAACACCTGAGGCCAAAGTAGAGCCTCTGGTGTCAGATGTGACAGACTGGCTGGCACCCGGGTGGATCTTTCGGTCTTTGACATCAGTGATGGAGAATATGTGCGAAGATTAACTCTGTCATCACATTTAATTATACCCAAGTGCTTTTTCCTCCGCTGCAAAGAGGCGCTGGTTAAGAAGGCACAAATATTTGCTGGCAGTATTTTGCATGTAATTTTAACAATTAACCTTTTGTTTCGCAGTTACTGAAATATATTAATTGGGACAATGAAAATTTGCAGCAGCATTTTGGTGTTTTTAAGTCAGCCCGCCGCTATTTCAGTCGTGTGAAACAAAGCTCACTCAGACAAAGGGGTTAAATGGAAAAGATGATTTATTTTTACCGCACAAAGGTCTGCGCTTCACGTGAAAAACAAACTACAGATTTTCATGTTTGCTGCCTCGTTGCTATGAATTGGGAGACACGAGTACCTCTGCATGAGCAAGTTTTCATATTCTCTCTCGTACGCTGGTAATTTCGCCTGCCTGCTTCATCATTGCTTTAGCTTGCCTAACTCACCTCAGACCAACAGGAGCTTGAAATTATCTCAAGGTACGTTATGAAATCCATAATAGGGGTGTGAAGAAGATGCCCTGAGAAATGGAGTATGGGGACAAAGCTTTTTTTACACCATGGCATGGCACAGTCTACTCTAAATTGCGCTGTCACACATAGCAAATAAAGCAAACAAGAAACAGTATTTTTGTGCTTCCTGCCACTTTGCAATTTTTACATTTCACGTATTTTACTGCAGCAGAAAACATACAGCTTAATCAGGCTTTGTGTCTGAAATATAACTGCAGTTTGCCGGTTTTCGCTAGTTTTACCCAAATTAAAGCATTAAATTGCAGAATCATGCATTCACTCATATTCAGATCTCGGAGGGTGGATGTGTTAGCTTTATTCATATCACATACCAACTGGCTCAGAAACAGTCTTATTCTGTGAGATGCTGTCCAGAAGGAATAAAGATACTGGAATTTTGCACTTAATCACTTAGCTCCTGAATCAAAGATCTGTGGGTTTGCTATTGACTCCCGGGGTTAACAGAACACTAGAGTGAAACGTAAGCAGCCTGATGTCTGTCCTCTGATCTGCCATCATCCAGGGGTGGTCACGCCAGTCTCGTCCTCTCTGCTCCTTGAATACTAAGGAGAAATAAAATATTATTTACCACTGTAACTACTATAAATGCAAGAGAAAGTGGTATGCTCTGCACATAATTACTGTCTTGTGATTCTAAGGCACCTTTTTTCCCAGATAGAAGAGGAATAAAAGTGTATATCCTTGCAACAGATCAAAACCAGAGAGGCGAGAACTATGGCAGGAAAAGAAATGCACAGAAGTAATTGGACTTAGCAGAAATGTGATATCTCAGACAAACAGATAGAGGAAACACTTTGTGAAAATTAAATGAAATGGAAACGCAAAAGGAAACATAAGAAAAAAACACATGGCATCAATCTAACAGGCTTAGGCTTACCTAAGTTTATATGTATTGACTTTTAATGGGACTGTTCTGGCTGCCCTCTCCATTTAAAACTGCAGGGCTGGTACCTGTGTTTTTCAGATCATAACCTTGTAGATCCACATGGAAGTTAAAATATCCCCATAGGCACCAGATGATTTGATTACTAGGTTTAGTGTCTACCTGTAGCTTGGACATCTCTGGGTGGCTTTGAGGCTTTTTTTGAGCACAGTAATTTCATCCTGTGTTATCGCAGTACCAGAAAAGTACATAATGAAAATGAACTCAAATCTCCAAAACTTTTAGAACTTCTGTGGAGGACAATACAAAGTAAGAATAGACACAGCTTAGCAAACAACTGCATAGCAACAACGGGCTGTTTGTTTTATGAAAAAAAATAATTATTGATAATACAGGCCTATTCATAGAACTTTATAAGGCAGAAAGATTAAAATCAATCTTTTAAAATACTTTTGTAAAAAAAGTTCAGGTTTCTGTTTCCTTCTGATCCTGGGAAGAATAAAAGTTTGTAAATGGTATCAGCCTCTAGACAGTTGATCTTGGAGCTTTTTTTTCTTTAGGTAAAAAGTGAAAGCCAAAAGGTATTGAAGTGAGATGTGAAAGGGGATGGGCTTATTCATTCTTCACACAAAACACTGAAAGAACCAGCAACCATTCCGGTGGATTCCTCCCCTTCTGCAGATCTGTGGTACCTGCTGTCCATGCTTTGGGAAAACATTTAGTGTACTCTGGCTTTCCAAAACTTCTTTAACCTAATCTCTTCAATGCGTGGAGGTTGCTCAAATGTCAGTGATGTAGTCTATGAAATGGCCCTGGAATACAAAGAAATCAATCTCTTCCTTTGGCTTTGTTTTCTTTGTGTATCAGAAAGAAGAACCTGGCTTTACAGTCACCCTCAGTATCAAAATGACTCACCACAGCAAATGTACGTGACCGTTAATGCAGCCCCAAAAACGTGGTGCTCCTTTGGATATACATTAACTTTGTCTCTGCGTGTAAGTGTAATTTCCCAAGTGCTAAAGCAAGCTTTATGCCAAAACTGGAGTTCCTCAGTCCTCTCTCGCTGCTATAACCAAAGAGAAAAACACTGCCATGAAGACACTCCCCTCCATCCCAGCCAAATACCCTATGCTTTTTTTCTCTGAATGTGTCAACGAATCCCCAGTTAACCAACAGCCTCCCCGGGGAGTTCGTGTGTGCTCCTATCCCCAGCCACCTTCCTCCTCATAATTCTTTGAAGCTATTTAGATGTCTTCCTGCTGTCTCTCCTTATCTATTTGACTCCGATATACCTTTCATCCTCAAAACCTAGCTGCAGTGGCAGTGGTGGTCCCTGGACAACCAGCACATGGGTTTGTCATTCGTTAAACTACCTACAGATATGTTTGCGGCAAACCAGTTTTGCTAATTTTCAACTGTCTTGCTGCTTGATGAGAGCACCCTCTGGTCTGGCACAGACTACTTGCAGCCTCTGTCAAACAAATGACAGATTCTGCTTTTACACAGAAATATTCTCCAGCACAGCAGTGTTCGTGATAACAACCTCATAATGTTCAGAGGCAGATGCTCTAAATTAGCTGTGCTCTACAAATGGGAACGGCAATGAGGTAGGGGGAATGGAAGGGGGATGAGAAAGACTGAAACATCTTGCCAAAGGTCACATTTCAAACAATTTAATGTAACTTAATTCTAAAAGGCTTCTGGCCACCAGACTCCACAAGATCCACAAGACTCTCCTTCCCCCACCCACCCCACCCTTTTTTTTTTTTTTTTTTTTTTTTTTTTTTGGTAGCATAGCAAGAAAATGGAAACATCAACAAATAGGCACTTTGGCTTGTCATTTTAGCTCTTCTCTCTTTTTCTTTCTTTTCAGTGAGGAAACAAAAAAAAGAAAACCTGGAAATGAGGCAAGTCCTTTGACTTCAGCCCTGAGGACTGCAAAGACCGTTTAAAATCTGCAAGCATTTTGTTTAGTTCTTTCGAACAACAACAGAAAGCACCACTTCTTTCAAACCATTTAAGTACTGGCATAATTTCACTGACAATAAATTCTTTATATCTCCACAGTTTGCTGCCAAAGGAATTAAGGGGACAGAAGGATTTAACATACCTAAACCTCGCCGTAGGAGGCATTGCCACAGGCAATAAGCATTTCACTGAGCTTTTAAACAATTCTGTGAATGAACACTATGGAGGACCCAGGCAAACACACCTAAAAAGTGCTTTCTCCTCTTAATATGGAAAAGAGGAGGCTGCACAGCAAACGAAATAACCTCAACTCCTAATGTATTTTCCTCCAAAGTTTTGAAATATGTCACTTAGATTTCTATCCCTTTCCAGTTTGTATGTACTATGTCATTAACTCAGATGCCTGAACAAAAGTTCAGTCTAGCCAAAAATGAAACATTATTTATTACCTAGGAAAGACAACGAAAGTTATTTTTCAATGATTTCAAAACTTTTTATTAAGTTTTTCAGTAAAAGATTAATTGAAATTAATCCTCCAAGCACTTTTGCTTTTCTGAAGCTGTTTCCTGATCAAAAAGAAATCTGAATAAATGACATCTGATTAAAAAAAAAAATCCATCTAGTTCTAATTAGTACATTCCCAGTAAAGTGTAACACTCGGTGTGTAGTACTAGTGTAAAAGAACAGGCATAAAGTCAACATACTTTTAACGAGTGTGAACACAGCCTTTTTAGAAAGCAGACATCACATAGATATGAAACTGAGAAATGTAGGAGGTCTCTAAAATGAAAGACAGGTGCTAGAGAGGAGTCCAGATGAAAGGAAATAAAGAATATGCATCAAGCATGTTAAAAAAATGGTACCGTGGCTTGATACTAGGATAGATGTCCTGGTACGAAGAGGCAGTTAGCTTTTCACTGGGATGTTATTTACTCCTAAGACTGTCTAGTTTATAAGGAGGGAGTAACCTCAGCTGCATTGAAACTCATACAATAAAACTCCTCTCCACTTTCAGCAAGTGTTACCGTGCTAAAGCACCACATGAACTTTATGAAAAAAAAGTTTTCAAATATTAAAATAGGCAGCTTTGTTTTCTTGCAGTGTTTAGCATGTTTTATCCACATCTTTCGACTGCTAAGTAGAGCTGAAAGTTGCCAGGTGAAATCCTTTCGGTTACACAATATGCTGCTAATGGAAAAAACCAAAGCAGTCGCAAGAGAACTTAGTGCGGCTACTGCAAGCCAGCGCAAGGAGCAAACTGCCAATGATGATCAGATATATTCCAGCCGGTTTGGGCCCTGTATGTCTTTCTGGCTGATATATTAGTTATTTGTTACTCACTACTTCCTTTAAGGATCAGTCTTAAAAGCTAGTCAACACCATCCCATTTTGGCTGTGCTCACAGTTTTATTTCACCTGAACAGATTAAAAAAAATCAGGATTTTTATTTAAAAACTGTAAAGGCTTCTCTCACGTAAAAATACTTCAGAAAGCTTCACTGAGAACTGAAAATCGATAGTGTTTTTCTTTTTCTTAGAAATGATTGTTATTTCGCAGCAAAACTCTGGTGCTAGAGAATACAGCTGTGGGAAACGCGTGCACATCTATCACGTGGATTCATGAGGGCATTGTCTTTGGCTCCCATTTACACAGCATTAAATTCTGCTGTGTTGACTTTGAGTTTGACATGCTACTAAATCTTAAGTCCCCAAGCAGAACCCTCTCAAAATCATGGTGTTTCACTAGCTGTCTCAGACCACAAGTGTCACCTTCATTTGAAATTATCTTGTCCCAAGTGTGCTTAAAGCGTTCTCATACTTTCTGATGAGCCTGGGCCATGTTCCAAGGCTTTCGCAGAGCCAAAGCCCCTGCAAGTGAATTTTTTTTCTTGTTGCTTTCATAAGCACCCTTTACAGGTCTGTTCAATCCCAAAGTAGGTCTGCTATTATGCAAAAGCAATTTAACATGATATGAGTTATGACTGAGAGGATCCATGCAGGTGTTCATGGATTTTAATTAATGCATTCACTTCACACCTTTAATTAATTTGTGACAACATTCTCAAATGTCACTGATGTAAAGAAAGACAACTGTGTACTGTCCAAGGCTCAGCAGAAAGCTGTGCACCCTGAACAGCACATATATTGTGATGCAGATAAGTTTGCAGTAATGCTAAGCAATCAGACCAGGATGGTGTCTGGGAGCAAGAGTGATCGCATAGCTTTCTGTAGTGTAAAAATAAACACATAAATAATAATGCATGAATCAAATTAGTAAGACTGTTACAAAAAAAGTGGTACCTAAATGTTGCCTGAAAGCAGGAACGAATCCTGCCATACTAATGATCCACCTCTGCTGGATCTCTACAAATTCGTCTATTGAACTATGGTATTTGAGTAATATGTGAAAGAGGTTTTTTTTTTTTAATCAACAGGCTTATTTTACAGATTATGCATCAAAACATTTTTAATCTATTCAGCTCAGTCTACCAGTAAACTCAGAAAACTTTCTTAGCTGTGCGTCAGCATTTGTCTACATCACACAAGTATGTGATTTGCTGATACGGCAAATCGGAAGCTGGTTAATTGCACCAAATTTCTCACTGAAAAGGCTTTTTAACTACCCTCAAATATCGTCAAGGCTGAGACTAAGTACATATTTGAATATTTTCTTCAGTTCTCTGGTGACAAAACTGCTGATGTAGTTGTTCTTACATCTATGATTGATCTAAAAAAAAAAAGAAAGAAAAAATGGGAAAAAAAAAAAAGGCAAAATTTTAATCCTAATGCAAACACACAGATGAGAGATGCTCCAAAGAAGGCAATTTTGTACAGAACTGATTTTCATAAAGATTTTCAAGCATTTCTTCTTTCATCAGTGTTTGCTTCTAAACATCAGACACTAAAGTAAATTGAGGTCTCTCTTACTGATATAATTTGACATTATTTTGGCGACTTTTGACCATCTTTTACCTTGTAATTTATTCTCAGCAGTAAATATTTGATGAACAGTTGATCACTTTAAGTTACTTTTTGCCTGTGGCATATCAAACTTGTCTTGCTTATTGATTTACCATGATACTTTATGCCCGCATAATTTCAGGTGGTTGTGATTATCTTTATTCGCAGATCACTTGGTCCATCCTTTCCTCTTTTCAAATATTCTGATATAAGATTCCATTTTGTTGATCATGAAAGAGAAACAAATTTTATATAGAAAAAAGAAACAACCACAGAGGTCATCAGGCTACAGTCCTCTAAGTGTGTAAATCAGGAAGTACTTAAGGCAGCCAAACCGATGCAACGTTTCTGTTGTTCTTGGCCATGCTGATACTACTTGCAATTTCTTAGACTGGGGCTTTGAGAAGATCTCAAAGACGTCAGACACTCACCTTCCATCACCAATGTGGGCTCCTGATTCCCTTCAGTTTCTTTTAACATTGCAGACTTCTTTGGGTGAATAAGGCAAGGCCTAATTAGCATTTTACATTGCTTGTTTCTTCTCTTCTGCCAGCATTTACCACTCCATCACCTGGGTTCACAGCAAGGAAAATTTGCTTGTGAACCATTCAGCCTCATGTACTGTAACCTTGGTGCAAAACCACATTTCAAGATGGACAGTGGGACTTGGAGCTGCAGCACTGAAGACACTATCTAACATCCTCTTTGCTCACTCTGCTATCCCCTAAATGTCCTAGGCAAAAGTTCCCATTGTCCTCTGTTACTGTGACATCTGATTTGCCTAATAACGCCACAACTTTGAAAAAGCAGATCTAATCAACTTCAAAATCCTGTAGCTATAAGTGGGATCAAGTGTTTTGACTTGCTCACAGTTCTGAATACCTGTCATAATCCACAAAAGCAGAGCTTTCAGTCTGTCTTGCACGGGCCAAGATATCTTCTCCCACCTTCTGCTGGAACTCAGCACACCCCATTTTATTTGCTATGCCAACAGCTGGCTGAGCTTCTGCTAGCAATAAGATCTCAACACAAAACTCATAAAAAGACATCCAGAAGGGTAGGGTTGTATTCAGGATGATGTGGTTGGGACTGGAGAAATTATAGCAGAAATGAGAGTCCAAAGGTAGAAAGATGGGTTGAAGGACATGGGAACTTCATAAGCCAAGTCTCCACAGGAGCTAGAAAGGAAGCAGACCCAGGGACGGAGAACAGAGAAGAGCAAGCTGAGAGCAAAGCTGAATCTTTAATTGTAATATGGACTTGGATTAATGGTGATGAATCAACTGGGACACAGAATCAGAAATGAAAGTAGAGTGTCAAAGAATGAAGATGAAAATTCAGATGGATTGATAATGGGGGGTAACATGTCACAACAGAAATAGGTGAATAATCAAATAGAGGCGGTGGCCAGGAGGTTGTAGAAACTGCATAGGACTGGAAAAGAAACTACTGGAGAATATTAAGGTGCTAGTGTGAGGCGAGGAGTGGGAAATCAGAAGGGAGTTTTCCAGATGGAGGAAAATGAAACACACAGAGTTTAGGAGACAAAGTGAAAAGAGGAGCCCTGGAAAACCTGTTGTGTCACTCGCATTGTTCACTACTCTTAACCCACCAAAAAACCCTCAGTGAACACATATTTATGTGATAATTTTAACATAATATTCAGCTTGTAATATCATGAAGCAGGTTTAAGCTAACTCTTCTCTTTCTTTAATGTTCTTCAACAGTTTTTATTTCCTTTTCCCCCCTTCCTTTTTTTTTCTCCTGCGTTTAAAGTTTTTTCTCCTTTCTTTGACCCAAAGACAAGAAATTTTCACAGTCCATCAGTATTCAGCAATCCAGACTCAAGCTGGAGCACCAAAATGTGACTATTCACGTAAGTCACATGGTGGTGGTTGTTCTGTTCCCTTCATGGCTGAATGTAACTTATAATTAGTAATTCAAGCAGCCACCAGGGCTTTGAATCTCAATGGAAAAGATAGCAGAGAAGCAGGTTTGTTCTGAGTTATTCTCTCTGGGAAAATCTGTTAGCTAAGGCTCATCACACATTCTCTCCATTATTAACCTTTCCAGCGTAAGCTAGCAAGGAAAGCGTCGGTGGGGAGCCTGTGCCACACAGCTTCCTAGGAAGCGGGGGAGCAAAGATGTACAGCAGAATATTTGACTGTTTTTACATCTAAAGGTGGACAGGGAGAAGCTGAAGCAGGTTTTACTAAAAACCTTCAAGTTTTCAGGGGATATATGATTTTCCATGCTCTTGCATGCTCCTCCAACATCATGGTGGATGGCATCGTTCTGCACTGGAATAGGTGCAAAAGAGCTCCATCGCCAGGGAGATCATTTGCTTTAAAGATGGAACATTTCTCTTATGGCTTTGGGCAGGAACTGATCGCTTTCTTCATCTAAATATTAGTCTTACCCTACAGAGAAAATTATGAGCATGTTCACAATTTGTTCCCTAGCTCCTTGCATACAGAAGTTGCACATATGCGTAGCCCTTACACAGACTAAAAAACTAACCTCCTTCCTTCTCTGCAGATGCATGAGGGAGACCTAATCTGCTTTCTAATAGCAGTAACAGTGATTTACTATGTCATAAAACAAGGAAAAATGAAAATGTAACCTGCATCCCACTGGTTCAGTTGTCTGTGACCCAAATTCCATTTTGGTTGTGAACAGAGTGGGATTTTAAGCTGTGCAAATGTATCTGAATTAATAACACACAAGATTAGAAAAACAAAAACATAGAAAAGAAATATTTCAGATGGTAGTACTTAGCAACTCACAAGAAAAATACTGCTCTGTAAAAGTTTTTAAACTCTTTTAAAAGATTTTACACCCTAAGGGAAAAAATAAAAGAAAAAAATAAGAAGACAGCAACTCAAGCATTGGTTCATTCTGAAAGGCAACAGAGACCAACATTTCCCCATCATGGGGGAATGAACATATAAACACTCAGTCTAATTACATGGTAAATATATACTATGTGTTATTAGCTCACATGTAATGCCGAGTACTCATGGATGACGTACATGGTGAATACCCCCCCAGCAGAGCCTCTCTGCACACAGGCCAAGGTGCCACAGACAAAGTGGCACAGCAGAGGGAGGGTCACAAGGTTTCCCTTTGTACCACAGGGGAGGGAGTGACTTTGCACCCACTGATCAGCTGAAAAAGTACTTACTTTAGCATGCAGGCAGCTGGAAAGAAAAAGTCCCCCATTATTTTTGTTGCATGTTGTCATCGAACTAGCGTAGAGGACCTTGGGGAACAAACAAATATATAATTTTAATTAACACCTAATAGTTCTTGACACCTGAAATTCTGCTAAGCTTCTCTCCTGTCAGACCCAATGTGTGAAGAATGCCTGTGCCTCACTGTGTCAAGGCATAGGAACCGAGAATTGCTTCCATGTTCAGGACAGAACTTCTTTTCCTCATTTTCTTGTGGAGAAAGCACAGCATTTTGTTTTTAAATAGTAAAATCAACAAGACAGATGACCAGATTTTCAGCCAGTGAAAGCAAGCAACGATTTCCATGGAAGTGAGAATTTTCTATGTAGCTAGAACAACTGAAAAGTTACATATAGAACAAATCAATTGTCGATTTAAAAATATATATGCACCACTATTCTCCTTTGTGGTGAGGAATTCAGCAAAAATACTAAACCATGTTAAAAATAATATGCAAATGTAACCTTGAGATTATGGGTAAAAGCCCACATAGAATAGTAGAAAGCTTAAGGAAGGTTTAATTATATGTTCTCAGAAAGATATAACATTAGCATTGTCCTACCTTATATTGTTCTACTTGTATCATTAGTTTTTATTAGCACACTAGATTCATCACATACTGGTTTATGACACGCTGTAATGTAAATCAATGCAGTACCTCCCAAATGACTAATATAAGCTAGCTAGCTCAACTATAAAAGAAAGACTTGACAGATGGGAAGCCAACAGAAAACCGCAGAAGGCTGTTAAACTTATTTTTTACCATTTTATATCAAAGTATACAGCTGGAAATGAGAGTATTTTTGTAAGTTAGATGTCAATGAAAGAGAGCTACAGAACACTGCAAGTTCCCCATCACCTGGGCCCCTGCTGAGCTACTCCTGACACAAAGATAACGTCACTTTAATAATATTGCTGGCCTCAAAACACTAGTTTCCCATGCATCTCATTGACCCAGTTATGCTGATATAAAGCATCCTGATATCTATGTAGTTTATTCCCCAGTGGGAAGAGGATTAAAGCAACGATACCATGTCCTCTTCCAGAAGAAGCTGGTACCCAGGTGCTTATCACTGCTTCTGTGCCAGAGGTCACTCCTGCCCAACTGGGTCAGTTGCACGTGGGTCATCCCACTGCCCCAGTGGAGGTGAGGTGATGTCCTCCTGTCTTCTCCTACTGAAAGGGGCTACAGTCACCCTCTGGTTACCGCAGACCCTTTGCCAAAGATCTCTGGCCCTCAGAGCTGCCAGCTCATGAACTTTTCTTCCCTATTATTTGGGTTAGCCAAGATATTTTAACTAGCAGGGAAAACCTCAGAGGTCACTAAACCTCTGCAGATCACCTACATACCAAGTCTCACGTGTACCACTTGTTCAAAAGGAGAGCAAAGAGAGAGAGAGACAGGCAAGAGGCATAAAACAGCAGAGCTACCACAGCTTCAGCACAAGAGGCTCACGCAGGCTTTGCTTCCTCCAAGGGAAGGTGACAATGACTTTTCAGGAAAGGCAAAGTTGTGTCAGCTGTGATGGGCCAAATGTGCACACTCCTTAAAATGGCTTTGCCACCTACAACTATAGGTGGCAGCCTGAGTTTAACTTAATTACATTAATTGATTTGACAATCTGAGAGGAAATGGTGGTTAGCAGCTTTGGAGCAGAGGGGGATGTTAGCAAAGAAAGCAGTGATAAAGTAAAATTCCCTTATGGACAGAGAATTGCAAGTAATTATCTGAGGTGTTGGCTGGCTGTGGGTAATGCTGCAAAGCTAAATGTCTCTGCTAGGTCCACATTTTATGATTCAACAGAAGTGAGTATTTTGCTTCCCAAACTCTCCTGAAGTTATTTTACAGGGCTCAGCTTGTTCCAGTCAGAACTGCTTCGCATTAGTGTTCTCCTATCAGTTGTTTTTACTCCCAGTTTTTTTCCAAAATGTGAATTCTTTCAGATTTAGCTATTATTTATACATACTGTCCTTAAGAGGTTAAAAGAAAAAAAGGCACCCAAGAGATAGCAGTCTGAGTTTCACCTGTGATGGGCTTGCTGACAATCCAAATGAGACTCTCAATGGCTTTTGTAATAAACAAGCAATTCCTGGATGCTGTTTAAGCCTAGTAAACAGAAATTCAGTTATTCTCCTGGGTAATACTCAAAATGGAGAAGTGGTT
Organism: Ibycter americanus; assembly: GCA_035590275.1. Classification (NCBI taxonomy): domain Eukaryota; kingdom Metazoa; phylum Chordata; class Aves; order Falconiformes; family Falconidae; genus Ibycter; species Ibycter americanus. The sequence continues at coordinate 3,325,106 of JAVJGI010000032.1, forward strand.
CTTAGGACATACTGTCTTTTGCAGTTACCTATCACAAAATTCTGTTTAGAGACAATAGTTAAATTAGAAATAAATGGATAAACACATTGATATAACTAATCTAGTTTAAAAGACCAGTTTCCTAAATCAGTACAATACCCTAATGTTTGGACACTTAAATTGCTATAGACCTCATTGAAATGGGTTAGCTTTATTTCAGTGAATTACAGGCTAATACTAATGCTAAGGCACAGGCACAGTCCGTCTTTGAGCAGCTAGGCTAGGGGGCTTCTCAAACCATTTAATTAGCCCAACACGACTCTCTAAGATGGACCAGGCAGCAGTGCGCTCAGGCCATTTAAACAGATGTGAGCTGAATAACTAGCACCTATGACAAGTAATTAAAGAATAAAGAATATGAAAGCTGTAGATAAAGTTATCAGGTTGACGAAGAATATGGAACATTTAAATATGCATTACTTTATCATGGCTGCTTGTTGAGCTAGAAAATCAGCTAACCTTCTGGAAGCTCTTTCGGTCTCCTCCCATACCTAATTCACTCCCTGAAATGCTCCACATGCACAGTGAATCAGGAGTCCTGCGGGGCCTTGCCTTGTTCTGGTTATGGTGAGCAGTGATTTCATGGGTATTATGCTGACAGCGATACGCATGACTTCGGTTGCACAGGTTTATTTAAATAAATTAATTTTTGTACAGAAAATCTGTTTTCCCACAGGCCGGTTATTTAGATCACATATTTCTTAATGATTTTACCATCTCATTATGGTGTTGCTTTTAAAATGCACAGTTGATAAGAAAAACAGTGGGTTTTTTAAAACAAATCCACCTTATTTCATTCAAATACAGACACATGCAAGTTTTTAATCATCAGAGCCATCCAGACTATTGTATTTCATCAGCCCCACCTGAAGTTATAGAGCAATAAGAAAGATCTTCAACTTTAGTTGGCACTGAATAACTGGGATATGAAAATTATCATCTTAATGGGAACAGAGACAGCAGATTTTCATTAAGAACCAGGCAAGGGTTGGCCATGCTGTGTAGAAGCAGTGAGGTTTTAGCTCTCTCAGGTTTTACTTGGCATGCAACTACACAAGGCATTTGTGCCTCAGCTGAAAAATAGCTGGAGTCTTACCATGCAATTTAATCAAAACTCAGCATCAAGTCTCAACTGCATGGAGCCTTTTCCCGTGCAACAGTGAAGTCCTCAAATGGGACAGTATTTTTCTGAACAAGAAAACACTCACGGCTCAAGTCTGCTGGGCTTTGGAGGGGTGGCAGCAAGAGAGAAGCTAAAAAAGAAGAAGAAGCCAAAGTGACAAGAAAAAAATTACTGTTTCAAAGAGAAATACAACTTAGAACATCTGCTGCTGTCTTTACAGTGAAAAAATCATTTAATATGGGGAGAGTCTGATACTGGAGCATTATTAAATAGAGCATGGTAAAAAAAGATAGCCAGATCTACCAGAATTTTAAGAGGAAAGTTTATCCTGAATTGGGACGAAAAGCAAAAGTTGAGGTATTTCAGACTGAATGTTCCCTCAAGTTGGATTGGATTCACTGAAACATTTAATTTCAACAAACTTTAAATGTTTAACTTTAGAAGATTTCTTTGAAATTCTGGTTAATTTTACTTTAAACCTACACTGAAAATTAGTTTTACATTTTGAAATAATTCGGCAATGTGGCAATTTGTGGAACAAATCAAATAAACCTGAACACTAGAACAGGAAATTCTTCAAAAGAAAGTCATTCTCACAGTTTCGGAATCAGACAAGTTGGCATTTTCTCATAGAAAACCAATGATCAGCTTTAAACGTAAGCAACTTGCCTAAGGCCATATTGCAAGCCCAGAGTGCCTCCTTTGCTTTACGAAGAGGCTCCAACGCCCACCTTCCCTCTGTGCAGCATCCAATATGCAAGTCTGCAGCTTCCATGCACTTCATTTTCATGGCACAACAGAGGACAAAAAACAATCTGCAGAGTTCAAGAGGGCCCCTGGATGCCTCACGTCTATTAAAACACAGGTTGTTAAAGCTCAAATGTCTGTTTCATGCAGAATCTTTCTCAGAAGGAACTAATTTTCATGTAAATGAGGAGTCTAAATTACAGCAATTCACGTGCATTTTACGACCGCTGCTGGCTAAGACTGTTTTGGTCTAATAAATCAGTGTGAGTGACACACTGCTCTGAAATATCTTTGTTATCTCCCAGTTTGAGGAAAGTAATGCTATCTCCTAGAAATCTAGGAGACAGTCCTTGAAGGGATTACCTACTCCACGTCAGAGTAAATCATCATCACCACTGCAATACATCAAAGCCTTCTTGCCCACTAGCTTCCCAAAAAGCACTGAGCCGAGGTCAGGCTCCAACCCTATCCTAAGATGCTTATAGGCACAGAGAAGTTACTGACTTTTCACTCTACCTGATGGCTTTGCTAACCAACAGCACACCACAGTAGGAATTCCCGTTTTCACATCTCAACAGGAGTTTCCCACGTGCAAAAAGGATTTCTCACTGCTCAGTCTGACACTGTGGAATACTCATTCCCCAGGACCGCCATCATCGTCAGCATTTCCATCTTTCATTTATATTTTTCATGATGCGAACATGTGGAAGGTTGCTATAATACAATTAATCCAAAATTCCCACACCGAGCGCAAGGAGGGGAGAATCTGAAAGAATGAACTGCAGGTGTCATTGGCTCCACGGCCGCACTGAGCACACCTCTGGAAGGTACACAGTTTCGCAATGACTGAGGCTGTCTAAAGCCTGACTATCAGAAAGCAGTGTTTACAAATAGCATTTACAACTCTGCGGGAAGCAGCTTAAATGCCCAGCTGAGACGATGAGAGAGGACTTGTGGAAACTTTAATAAAAGAAAAGTCAGTGAAATGTCTTATTCTTTTCAATAAGCGGATTAAGTTTTCTGGTAAGAAATCTGAGGTTAAGCTTGATGACTTAGAAAGAAAAAAAAACATCACATCCTAGGAGTTTATAAACACTGAAACAAAGGTTTTAATTCCATAAGCCTTTTTCTAATTCTTGCAAAATTATAACAGAAACAAAGAGAAAAATATCCACGAATGTAGGAAAAGAATGAATGCAATGAGATAATAAAGTGGTTAGGCACCAAGCCACTCCTGCAGCTAATCAGAAATGTCTTGGAAAACATCATTCCATCAATACAGCTTCTCTTCACACCCTGTCACATTCTGAAATTGTAATCTTCAGTTTCTCACATTATCTGAGTTTGCATGGACAAGTTTTATTTGGCCATTGGTTTTGGAAGCATTTGGTAAAATGCATGTGCTTTTTCAGAATATTTTATTAAGAGGGAAAAAACCTCACACAATAATCAACCAAAGAAATAAAAAACCCCAACAAATAAACAACAACAACAAAAGCAGAAGAAAAGAGAAGACCATAAAGGAATGCTTTAATTTTTCATTGCTATACTATTTTTTCCACTTTCTATAAATATACCGTCTAAAGCACTAAGCAACCAGACTTATTCACTATGACTTTATTCAAAATGAATGTAATTTTGAAAATAAATGCTAAGAAAGGAGGAATTCAATGATTCAAAAGTCTATCTTGGAATTAAAATTTGGGTTTTTTCCGAAGCTATGGACATTACAAGTAACAGCCCTGACAATGTTATTTCAGAAGCTGGATGCTGCTAAATGCTAACCTTAACATTATGCAATAAGAGCAATTCTGTGCTGGCCTTCCATGATCCAAGTTACTTTTCACAGTTTGGGAACCATGAGACAAACCACTAAACAATTCACTGAAATCTAATTTCCACTGTGTTGAATGTCTTCAATGTGCAGGTCCAAGATTAGTATTAAATGAAAATTACATTGTTCAACTAGAGCTTTAGTGATTTCAAATTACTATTCAAAACAGAGTGCATGTTCTTAGATAAAGGGTGTTTTTAATTAAACATATATGTATTAAGTTATTTCCTTAATTATAGTATCTCCTTTGCCTCATATTGTTTTACTGTGTATCAAATTCAGTTTCTTACATTATTACATTATTAGATCAGACTGGTAATTGTCAGGTTTTCCTTTCTTCATGCTTATCTAAGCTTGCAGCAGTAAGTGTCACTTCATTTATCTTTTTCAACAACAAAGCAGTAATGAAAGCCTTATGAAGGAACCTCAGGTTTAATCAGGGCTTCCCTCCTACACCTCAAGCTTGCAGAAACCTGGAGAGCTCCTGTCACGTTCTCAGAGTCCAAAGACACTCTGACGCAGGAGCAGAAGCCAGAACCTCCTGTTCTGGGTCTCCTGGTTTCTGCCCTGTGCTGGGCAGGACATGGGAACAGAGAGGGGCTGAAAGTCACCGCTGAGGGGAGGATCCCCAGAACCTGGACGCCAGCCTCCAGTTCACTCCAGGCTTTGCAATTTCATCACTATTGCCAATCTTTCTTATTTTTTTGTTTTCCTCCAAGTTTTTCCTCTTTGGGAAACTTTTGGAAGTCAAGCTTTTCATTCACAAATGAATGGATGACCTCTCCCCATTTTTTGTCAAATCACATTTGTTACATGGAATAGAAAATCTAATCTTTGATCCACTCCACCTCAGACAAAGCACAAGCTAAAAAAAATAAAAAAATTAAAAAATCAGTTTCATCTGGATGAAGTATAAAATATTTAGAGGAGTAGAGAAGCTATAGTTTTATTTTGCTGAAAAGTGGTCTGCTGAGATTTGTTGAGTCAGTCATTTAACTTCAGTAATAAAGTCGTTTCAACATTCACATCCAGTGAAACCCCTTTCTCCCTCTCGTCTGTGGGGCTCCTTAGAAGCCCTCACAAGCATGAACTGGAGATTTTCTGTGCAGGAACAGTAAATACAACCTATTCGGTGTTCTGGCCTCAACCTGCACAGCCCAGCACCCTATTACACAGTACGTGCAAGGCCCAATGTACAGACTAGCCTGTTCGTAACCCTTACGGCTGTAGAAATTGCGGTCCCCCTGACCTAGGGAAAGCCCTGGGCCTGCTCACCAGAGATCCTCAGATATGAGGGAGACCTTTGACTCTCTAGGCACCTTCGTCAGGTTGGTCAAGAATGACTGAGATTTTGTAAATCAGCAAAGGAAAAATTACCCCAATATTAAAGTCCACTGACCAGTAATTCTGCCATCTTACAGGAGCGCAGCAGGTATAACACCATGAGATACTTGTCTTTGGTGTGGCTGTTTAGTATAAGAATCAGTGAAGGAACGCAGGGTAGGATGAGCGCTGGGCAATGGGCTGGGCACACGTTAAGGCAGCGCAAAATTCTCCAGATGAGATGCCGGCCTTCCCTTCACCTGGACAGTGACACACTTCATACCACAGAGCTTGCACGAAGGGATGTCTCAGCTGGAATACTAAACAGCAGATAATAAACCCGATATGAACAATACTGGCAGGTGATGGCTGGAAAAAATAAAATCCGCCTGACAACGTGTGCAGAAGTGCTGCAAGCTCCCCAACACCACTGTAGGTGCTCCCGCTTGTCAAAGAGGTGCTGGTGGTTATTTCAAAAGCATTTGATTTCCCCATGTTGAAGGGGAGAAGGAAAAACTGCACTTACTTATAAAACCAGAATCTGCTACATCACTGATTGATAGAAACAGAAAAACGTTTTTTCCTCATTAATTTACAAATCACCAAATTAAAGAGAAAAAGTGAGTTATTACTCTACCCAGTTTGATAATTTTACTCTCATAAATACATGAATTTACTAGAACATTTTCCTTCTTTCTTTTTTTTTTCTTTTTGGGGGGGTGGGGGGAAGAAGGGAATGACAGAGAATCTAGAAATATGTTAATGTCTTTCCTTCATCAAACTACCATGAATATACATGACCATACTATATTACTATTTCTAGCTACTTTGATTTATGTTATGGATAACATGTTTATATAAAGCTAATCTTCACAAGAAGCAAAAGAAAAAAACCCAAAAACAACAACAGTGGGGAATCAAATATCACCTAAATTAAACTAATCTCTAAAGTAGGCCAGACAAAGACTGGTAAAGCATACAGGATTTCTGAGGCACTTTATTATGAAGGGGTTTTTTAATATCAAGATTTGTGAAAACATGATTTATAAAGATACACAGCCAAAAAGTTATTAAGGGTGAGCTCTTCAAATCAGAGTGAAGGTAATTAAGCTGCCCAACCTAGGAAAACCGATCCAACATCCAGTTATTGATATTTATCACTTTTCATTTCATGTCAGTGACTCCCAATCACGTACCCCCAAAATTAATTTAGTCTAGAGCAAGCTGTTTTCAGCACGACAGAAGTGTAACTGAACAAATTCCTGCTCATAAAGCTTCAGTGATAAATGTTTTTTGATTGCCACTGAATTTAAGTTTTTTTGTTTGTTCTGCTTTGTGCAGTGAGACTTAATTGATCCCAGGCAGTCGTTAGTACTTCAGACTTGGCAGGTCTACCAAAAGTCCTCCTAGGTCAAACAGTCCAAATGGTCTAAATGTTGCAGATAGAGAATTTTGGGGTGGTTCAGTGCTTGCTCCAGTTATGAGTGCAATCTAAAGGACATTCTTCCACATGGCTCACTGATCCCATAGACAGACAATATCATTAGTGTTATCTAATGAACCTTAACCCTGATAATTAGCATACACCTAATCACACACAAGCATGCAGGCATGAAGCATATCAGCTGTATTGTATCCATTTTAACGAGTTTTCTTCATGTTTTCCTAGCCCTTCTCCATTTTAAAGTGAACGTGAAGTTCTGATATGGCATAGCTAAGCCCTCTTCCAGTCTGAAATGTCAAGGTTCCCATACCTGTCTCTTCTGCAGCTGATAAATAACTTTGGATAACAGAAATGGTCAGTGCAGTGAGATTATGGCTTGTCACTTCTGACCCAGACACATGCTGTTCCCATGAGAAGGGGATTTGTTATTTTGTGGGAAATGCCAAATTTCCGGTCACTGCCATCTTGGAAGTTTCTGACCATTGCTCTGTTGAGGGTTGTCCATCCTCCCCTGAATCGCTGGTAAGACAGGTGTGTGCTTCTGTAGCGTAACTGTGAAGAGCTTGTTGATCTTCCAGTTGTTCTCCCTGATGGCACATGGTCTGCTCACTTCATTTTCCTAGCGAGGCAGAAGCATATCCCTCCCACAGGTGGGACCACTGCCATTCCCAGCGCTCCCTGTTCCCAGAAACCCGGATAGTCCCATCCTCCCCCAGGGGCTCTGACTGGGTCAAGGTCTCTGATGTGCCAAGGACAATAGCTCCAAGCAATGTCAAGCACAACACCTGTTCAGGGAACTTTTGCATTCCTGCTGCTCTTGCCTATCGGTAGTATAGCTGCTGCTAAGTGCACTGGTACCTGCACGATCAACCGGCAGTTGTAGGCAACTGGCTTGGACATCCCAAACTAGGGAACAGCCAAGGAAAGCTGACTTAAAGCTGACAGAGCAAAAGCTCCTGAAGAGGAGCTCTGAGAAGCCAGCCTTCTCTGGAAGTGCCTCATCACCAGAAAGGAGTCAACAAAAGGTGAGACCTGAAGAAGCTGCCTAAGACCTTCCAAAATTAGCTGTGCTTGCCATTTAAAGCACTAAATAATGCATAACTCCATGAGGATGCCCATTGGCTCTTCAGAGTAAAAAGACACGGTTTGGTGTTTCTCTAAGCCCTGTAGCAAACAGAAACTGCCTTTAAACTGCCACTTAACTGAGGCTTGGAGCTTGTCAAGATTTGTCTCCATTGTTGATATACATGCATAAAACTGTATTAAATTACAGGGAAAAAAAATATTGCTTGCAATTATTCACTGACAGAATCTTCACCAGACAGCTCATAATCATTTCGTGAAGATATCTACCTGTTCCTATTTTTCTGCCAAACCCTAAGTGAATCATGAAACGTAGCTTTTTTTCCAGTGCAGTAGATGCCTTATTTATTCTACAGCTGCTCTGTACATATGAAATGCACACTGTTCAAAGAATTGCATTGTTATTATTGGAAATAATGATCTAAATGTATTCAGGACTTAATCTATAATTCCCTGAGTGTTTTATAATGTGCAGGAGGTAAAGCAAAATATCTTTCAGATATTTTGGAGGAAATATATATTACTGTGTCAGTACGGATTTCTTCAGGCAGGTCTTGTTACCAGAATCCTTTCATTTACATTTCTGCTGTATTTATGTGCTCTGTTTTAATGCTGCTTTGCCTAGTTTGGATATCAGTAAGTGGAGTAAGAGACATTTTTATGAGCCATACCCAGTGAAACAAAGAAAAGATAAGTTAAAAATTGATATGCAATATTTATTAATATTTCGCTGCACAAAGAACAAAATCTCATTTCTAGAGCCCTCAGAAATGAAAGCTTTAGGAATATGGATTCAGTCCTGATGGCCATACAAAGAGAAATTTAGGTTTGATATGATTATGAGGAACTTTCAGCTCCTCCAAATAAATATACTATGGGTGAGAAACTGAGTAACTTCTTTGCTTTTTTTTTGAAATAACAATATCTGATTATTATTCTCAAAATCTCTCTTTTCTTGGGCTTGTAAAAGATAATATTAAAGCAGATGGCAATCATGCCAGTTTCACAATTTCATTTATTATTAACATGAAATACATTGTGAAGAATAAACTATTGGTTTTAGAAATGCTTCATCATTTTAAGACACTTTAGAAAGAAGACATGACCCCCTCGTGCTTTAGGTACATGCCTTATAAAGTGGAAATAAAGCAAGGTGGCAGATATGTTTGAGTTTTATTTGTTTTGTTTTGTTTTGAGTGCAAAACCAGTCGGTCCATACAAATAGTACTGACCACCCTTTTCTCTGGGAAAAGAGTCATGAGTCACAGGTGGGGGAGGAAAAGTCCCCACCTACACCAATCTGCAAAAATGCTGCCACTTTCTCCTCCCAAACCTTTCAGTGAAACTGAAAACTGTGAACAATACACAGTTAATTCCCTCATAACATACTTTCCTGACAGCTCCATAAAATTAAGTACAAATGAATATTAACTCTTGCAGATTCAAAGCATAAATCCTACTTAAATAGGTAATATCAGGCCTACCCTTACTGAATAGGCTGGTTGTTTGAAGTTACTTACTCCCTATAGCACATATTGTAGAAAGATGTGAGAAGTATATACAGAATTTTTTTAAAAAAAGGATTTAAAAATAAAGAAAATGTGAGAACACTCCTACCCATGTCTCTCCATGTCATGTTACTATGGAACTGTCAAGAAGTTTGCCCCAGTCTTGCATCTGGGGGCTTTCTTACCAATATAAAAAGCCACCCAGAGACAGAACAGAATTCTACTAAGTCCAGTATTGTGTGTTTATCGGTAGCTAGTTGGGGAAAGAGCATTAGGAAAAGAGGAAAGTGATCCCTTCTCCATCATTCCCTCCCAGCTTTTGCCAGTCTGTAGTTCAGGGACTTCCTGAGCAGAAATTTAAACTGCAGCATCATATTTAACCACCCTCTAAAGACCTTTCTTCCCTGAATTCTGACCCATTTATTCCCCATCCTTGCTATGGCACTGAGTAATGTCAGGATTTTTTCCTTTCCATTTGTCTGGTATCCACTGAGAAAGACTCCCTTTTCTTCTTCCATTGCCGCTGGCTCTGGATGCATGTTTAAAATTTTATCAGCTCCAGCACTGAAGGAACTTAGAAAATGAAAACATGCTTTTGTTCACTTTTTTTTTTCTTTTTTTTTTTTGCCATTATATTAGGGAGGAAGAAAGCATGCTTGTCTAGCTGACAGAAACTAAGTGGTTATATCTGCTGTAGCCTGCTTCCTTATCTGCTGTTTTCTATTGTTTCCAGAAACAAACCTTTCTAACGGTGAAGGTATTAGATAAAAAGCATAGAATAAGGATGGACTAATTCAAAAGAATATTTTTCTGTCCCTGGATGTTAAAGCTGTGACCCTGTTTGTGAACAATGGTACATGAATGAGATGTATGAATGTTCAGTATGTCACCACAGCGCACAGAATATCCATATCTTTTCAGATAGCCTGAGGGATAAGAGCCAGAGACACACTCTCTGCATGTCTAGTCCTAAAGATAACAGAAGCTATTGAATCTTCAATTTTCATATACGAAATCCCTAACACCAATCCTGAAATCACTCTTTCTTCCCCTGCTGTCTCCCCCTGGATGTGGATGCAGCTTGCTCACATCTGAACTGTTTCTCCGCTCGCAGAGAGCCTCCCCTCCCCAGGAGTGGTCTGTGAGAAGATAAAACTGTCTGCTCGGAAAGACCACGGACTGCAAGCTGGGCAGGTTTCAGTGCCTTGTTCGCCGCAAGTGGTTCATGCCTAGTAAAACAAAGACATGAAAGCTGGAAGCAAAAGAAGCCCAAACTCAGAGTGATATTTCGGGAAGGGAGAGGGAATGGAAATCGATCCAGAGGCCTAACAGGTACTCATTTTTGTCATTATATTACCATTTATTCTATTATATTATGTATTATATATGATTATAATATATGATATATAATAAAGATACACATATTCTTGTATTACCATTTATAATATCTTCTATTGCACTCTTTTTTTTATCAGCAATCCATTCTGGTAGAGTCTACGGTCAACCTCAGTACTGGCCAAAGATGTGTTATCACAAATTCAGGTTTTTCAGGACAGCCTGTTGACCTCAAACACTGCCCCCAGCAGGTGTTACACCAGCAGTTACTGTGTGACTTTAATCATGGTGTGTAGACTGACACAGAGCAGGCAAAGGGTCTCCCATAGATCCCAGTCTGCTCAATCAGCGCCTCCGTGGGCAGGGGACCAAACCTCTCCCTGCCACAGTCTCCCAGAAAGTTCTGTAATATTCCTTTTTCCCTCTGTATTTATTAAGTTGTCATAATATTTCTGTACAGCGAGTTTTACGCAGCTGTTTTTAACCAGCTGGTTATGATTGGGATTGGTGAGCGTAATGCACCACAGTGGTGCCAAAGTCTACAATGACAAATGAAAGTTCAGACTTCTGGCACTGACTGCTTACATACAAATTTATTTTCTGAAATGATAATACACAAATAATAGGAGCAAAACAAAACAAAGCAAAACAAATGATGGTTCTGACTGACAGTTGCTATTGTATTTCAAAATGAAAGCATATATCACTGAAGTGATTTTGCTGTGAGGGAGCATCTTTCAAAAACAGCTATTGGAAAAGAACTTTCCATTTGAAATAATAATCACATATATACCTGTGACTGAACTGACAATGAAAGAGAAGGCCTTGAGATAGTCATAAACCTGAGATAGATTAATTTGTCTAGATATGATACTGTTTTCCTACACTGCCCTTGCAAGACTGAATTATGCATCAGGTGGTTACATTTCATTTATTAAATTGCTTCCCTCCCTCTGCCATCCGCGAGCAGCATAACCACAGCAGTACTAGCACAATGGCACATGAGCTTCTCATTGCTTAAATTGCAGTAGATTTTCAGCCTGATAGAAAATACACAATGGATTTTCTTATCATGCCACTCACTGTCCCAAATCTAACAAAGACCAAAAATTCCCACTCATTTCTTACCGCTTTCTTTGCTTTTCTGTTACAGCTTTGCTCTATATTTGTCTAGCTTTTTGTCATGCTAAGCAATAGACAATTGCTGCATGACAAAATTTCTCAATTGCAAATAGCAAGTCAACCATAATTATTATTTTTTTTGCTAAGATTATTTTCCAGAGATGACCCCAACTCTTATCAAAACGAGAAACTTGGGCTGCCTGGTTATGTATTTTTCTAGTTGTCTTGAGTGATGGGGATTCTACTGTGCTATGCATAAAGAAGGAAAGGTACCATCAGTGTCAATGTGCATTCGTAATATCAGGTACCCTTGTAGCTCACGAGCCCTTTCAAGACACAGGGACACAAGTATATGTCATTTCCTAATGGCAGTGCCTTAGGTAGTGTTTTGAGCTTACATGAAAATAATACAGTAGTTGTTTTCCCCCACCTCCAAAAACCCTCCCTGTGAACCCAAACGAGGATATTGCCATAGCAAAGAGTGAAAAATAGATGCTTTTTTGAAACCATGCATCACCGAGTCCCTCTTCTGCTTTGCTTTGTTGTCCTGCTGCAAACACAGTCAAGGAGGGTGTAGAGAGCCATTAAAACAGAAAGAAAAGAAGTAACAGCTAAGTCCCCAGTACATGGCACAGACTGGGTACTGTCACATCGGGATGACAGGAGGCACATAAAGGATGGAGAATACATAAGTGCCAGTTTACTAAAGGCATCATTCAAAGCATACCAACATCTTCATCAAGCTTCAGGCTAGGTCCAAGTTGCACTGATGAGGCCTGAGCATAGTAATGGTAGTTGTTATTTTTCAACACGCTTCTTTGTCAAAGTGTCTGAACCCCAGACTTCAACAGTGGTATTTTTCTGTGTAGTAGTGCCTGTTGAACAAAGAGCATTACTCCAAATTAGACTGCATTTTTTATGAAGTAGGCTGCAGCAAATCTATGCTTTCAATTAAAGAACATTAAAAAATTGTAATTAAAAACATATTTAAATCCCATCTTCATCCATCTGATAGAAGAGATAGCAATGCAAGGATGTTGGTCTTTCTCTTCTCACTGGATGCCTCCTCACTGAAGCAGCAATGTGGTGCAGTCAGTGCCAGGAAAACACAGAAACCCTCCAGCAGCATCTGTCTCCCAAAAGAAATGCTTCAGTGAGTCCCCTGGAATTACCATAAGGACAAAATTAACCTAATGCTTTTGGCACACAAAATATATATTATATTCCTTAGGAATAAAAATCTTCAATGAAGAAAGGCTTCAATGAATGTTTGTAGGAATTTTTAGATGTTTTCACAGTAAACACCAGGAATTATAAAAGGTACCTTCTCCCACTTCAGCATTTCCAAATACGCATCTGTTCAAAAAACCCCACAGTATTACATATTCAGAATGAAAATGTTCACTGTGAGTTCATCTGTGGGATGATAATACATAAAAGTGAACATCTTATATTTTGATGCATCTTATTTACACCCAGGGAAGACATGGAATGTTCTGAAATCCTGGGGGCAGGGGGGAGGGGGAGAAGGGGAAAGGGCCTTACATGCAAAATTTACAAGAAAACTGCCAAAATTTTGTACCTGAAATGCAAATTCGTTGCAAAAGTATACAACGTACTTTCCCAGGCATACCAAATATGCAAAAATATGGTTGCAAATTGTGCTGGTTTAACCCCGGCTGGCAACCAAGCACCACGCAGCCACCCGCTCACTCCCCCTCACCCAGAGGGATGGG
>JAVJGI010000032.1:3351521-3374870 GCA_035590275.1 Ibycter americanus
GTTGTGTTTTGTGCACTCTCAGCACAATTGGTCATTAATTCCCTGGGTGGGTGAGGATTTCCATGGCCCACCTCTGCATAGATGAGACAGCCTCAGATGAGACAAATTTGAGTCAGTGGACTGCACTGAGATGAGGTGATTGACTAAACTCTGAGCCAGCTTCACAGGGATGCATTTGACTAAGTGTCAGAGGACCTCTCCAGGAGGGGATTTTGAATTGTCCTGGAGATTCTCCCAGGCAGGTCCTGTTCTGCGTAGACCAATCAATGCTTAAATGTCTTGATTAGTATCATAAGTGTAGACTCTGCAGTACCAGCATCAACCCCAGGCAGCTGCTGCTGCAGAATCGACCGAACTGTACCTAGATAAGAGACCTGCAATTAGTCAGTAAAAACTGTTCCTGAAGAGTCAGGAGTGAATGGTCACACAGACTAGTCCATTTTTATGTAGCTAAAGCAGGTCAGGGCTGTTTTGTGCCTAGTTTAAGGTAATAAATAGCAATGGATCCTGTGTTTACTGTAGTGGTCACACAGGACCACAAGAGAGGTCTGGGGTGTCTAATTGGATGCTGTTGGAGACACCACTGCAAAGACCTTCACAACCAGCTCTGCTACCACCTGGAAAGTGATTGACTGTCCTGTTTGAGAGGTATGATACCCCATATAAGCATTAACCTATTCAAAATATTACAGCAAAACAGTTTTTAGAGGTTTGTCTGCAGCGTATCCACAGCAGACTGTGGCACAGGCTTCTGTTACAATTCAGCTGCCTGTTTCCATCTCCCCAAGACCAGACCCTCTCTTTCAGCAGCAGATGGGAACAAATCATCTCTTTAGACAAGGAAGCAGCTATGGAGCTGCACTGCAGACATAAAGTAAATCTCTGCCATAACATTAGAGAAGGTAAAGTAGGAAGATATCCATAGAAACCACTCTTCCCTGCACAGAATTGTATCCCACACTCTGGTGCTCAGAAAGATCTTCCTAAGCCATGCTGTCCATACAACGGAGAGATGTAGCACCTCTGACAGGTCCAGTATTAACCATTCACCCTTTTTTCTTGGTGAAAGAGAAGAGGTGTTTTATCTTCTAGTGTGAGATTTACCCAAAGGAAAACTTTTACTGAGTAGGAAGCATTACAGTTCTGTGGCTGCATATTTTAAACCTCATTCCTAAGTATTCAAGTCATTATAAATCCACTGACTTCAGCAGAGTTGTGCAGAGTTGTGCCAGCTATGAATCAAGCTGTTCTCTCTTTAAGTACATTCCAAGCATTAAAATCCTTTTAAAAGTAAGTCATCCAGGTGATGTTCGCCTGCATATAAATCAATTAAGACATGAAAGGTTGTATGGAGGCATGGGGATTAAAGGGGAACAAGGGGGAAGAGGAAGGAATATTTCCCATTTTAATTTTCTAGGAAGTTTTTTTCTCTCCAGTGTGTCCTGTCTTCAGCCCACTTTGTTCAATGTGCCCAGAGCTACCCATTCTGTGTAGTGTGTCTGTGTAACACTCACAGTGTCATTAAAAGTTCATCAGGATTTATAGCATATATCCTTAAGGTTGTATTAATTGTATATTGCTTCATGAAATGGGAGCTTTGCAACCTGGGGTACTTATATGATGAACAGCCTTTGATACGCCCTGGTAGAGCTATAATTTTGAGCCACCCCTCTGTAGTCTTTCTAATGAAGTGACCGGGGGGGGTTGGTTGGTTTTTGTTTTGTCGTTTTGTTTTGGGGTTTGTTTTGGGGATTTTTTTCTGAAATAGGCTGTCAAGGAAGGGTATTAGCCTTTTAAAAATCCACCTTCTACATTTAGATTTAAAAAACATTAGAACTACTTATTCTTAAAAATCAATGATGTCTTCCTGAATCTTCTCTGAAAAGTTTATTGTCAAGTGATCACTGAATTCTGTTTTCTTGCTTCTTAGGGCTAAACCTCAAAATTAGAACTTGTTTTGTTTTCACTGTTAGTCCCAGGATCAAAGCAGCACCATCAAAGCCAAAATGTTTCTCTTTTGAAGAATTAATTGTGCTGAAAAGCACACTCAGGATCATTATTATTTTTCCAGGCATCATCAAGACTCATGGCAGTTTTCAACATGAAATACTCTTAACTGGAAATATTATACAAGATCTGAGCTAAATTGACTGACTCTGTTAACAGTGTTAACAATGGGTCATGTATTAGCATCCAGTTGTCTAACCCATGTCTAAGATGATCACACACTTCCCAGTGAAGACAGTGAAGATAAAGGGACAGGTTTTAAGCTCTCAGACCAACATTGAAGTGCTATTTCTGATGCGGTTTAAAGGATTAACATAGATTTTTCAGCAATACAAATAATTTAAAAAGCAGCAAAACACTCTCCAGTGGTCACACAAGTCAGGGAACACAGTGGCCAAGGTCAGCTGAGAGCCCAGATCGCTGAGCAAGTCCATAGGGATGAGGCAGGTCCAAGGTGAAGCTGTGAAGCTAGTGTCACATTGGGATCAGGGTGGTGCATGGTCCTGCGCAGGCGTAGCTGTAGCTTTGCTCAGGCAAGGACCAAGGGTAAGGACCTGAGCTGAAGTCAAGCCTTGAGCAGAAGTGGAGAACCCCCACCACTTCTCCCAGATTTGTCCCACCAGTCTCATCACAGTGGTCTGGTCCAAGGCCGTGTTGGCTGCACTGTATCACAGCTGGCCCCAGCACAGGCAGCTTGTCCCCTTGAATGGGGATAACATTAGTTGTGGATGCCACACCCCTGGAAGTGTTCAAGGCCAAGTTGGATGAGGCTTTGAACAACCTGATCTAGTGGAAGGTGTCCCTGCCCATGGCAGGACAGCTGGGCTAGATGATCTTTTAAGGTCTTTTCCAAACCAAACCATTCTATGATTCTATGATGATTCTACAAACATTTCTGTCCTGGGTTTGTACGGTGTGCTCCTGGACCAGGATCATATTTCTTAAGATTTGAAACAATAGGAAAACAAAAACAATTTCTTCCCAAAGGTTAGTGAGACCAACAGACCATATAAATCTCACTTAAGGTCTCTAGACATAGCAAAAGCTGTGTTCTCGTCCTCTATCAAGAAGCAATTCAATACTAATAGTTCTTAAATACCCTCAAGACTTCAACAGAATGAGCTATTCACCAGTAAAATATCAGTGGCATTACTGTTTTTATATTAAAAAAAAAGAAAATAATCAAAGGGTTATCTTAGTTATCTTAGAATTGTTGTTATTATTATCAACCCAAAAACAATCTTTAAGACTAACATTTCATATCTAATTAGAGTTTGAAAATGCGTAGGAAAAAATGGGTGTAAGAAAAAAGTAGATGTCAGTTAGGCCTGGAGCACATACATCAGAGCTGAATAATGGGTACTAGGGTTTCATAAGAAATCAGTTTTCCTGCTAGGTACGAACTATTCCTGACTTAGATACAAAATGAGGAAAACGGGATCCCAAAGCTTAATTTCTAGCTAAACCTGTTTAGTTGTATGTTTTAAGATGTTCCAAAGAGTGTTGATGGCTCTGGTCTACTGCAAAGTCACCTTTACTCTTCTGGTTCTGGCAAGGGTGGAGGGAACGTTGTGTGCACTACAGCATCTCACAGCAGCTGAGCTCCACCTGGTTTAGATAGTGGCAAAACCAAAGGACTGCTCAGACTAATGAAACAGGTGTTGTGAAGTGATCATCACAAAATACGCTGACTAAGAATAAGACAGCTTAACAGAAGATACATGGAAGAAAAAGTGAAAAGCAAACCATAAAATGAAACCAGAAGTACTGATCAACTACAGTCAATCAAGATGTCTTTACTTGGGAATAAATAGTTGCTCCATATCACATGAAGCTGGCTTATAGCTCCTTCATTGACAATGTAAGAATAAGTGAGATTTTCCATTGTTCTTTGCTTTTCATTTCACTTATCCATCATAAATTGGCTACTGAGACCATAACTCTCTTGCCTGATAATAATATTTTTCAGTAAATACTCTGCTGAGATCATATCTAGTGAGCTATCATACACAAACACTACAAAAAAGACAAAAAACCCCAACAGGTTGAATTCTATTCTCTAGGGAACAATAGCACTGTGCTCAAGAAAAGCATTTAGTTAGAAGCTACAGATTTCCTCGCTGAGTTTTCAACCCTAAAATTGCACCTATTGGTTACTGACTGAAAATTCACAGAGCCTTGAAACAAATTTCAAGTTAAATTTCCCTGGCTTCCTCTCCCCTGCACCTTAAAAAAAAGTATAGGCACATGAGGAAAGGTGAAGGAAGAATTGTAAAAGTATTTTTGTTTTAAAGACGTTTATATCACAAATTTAGACTTTTGCTTTTGCTCAGTTATACTTTCAACCTGGTTCTGAAACACCTGAGACATGCTAAAGGAGGGCTAGATAAAAGAAAAAATCTCTGAGGTTTCAGATTTATCTTGCGGAGAACTTACTCAACCAAAAAAACAGAGGAATAAAATCACAGTCCTTAGCTACATGCCCTTGATATTGATTCAGCTCACACAAATCTGCTGTGAACTCCTTCGTTCCTCAGCAGCATTGGCTGTGCCAAGCACTTTTGTGACAGCTGGCTCTTAAAGCTTTAGTTTCAGGAATCTTGTGAATGTGTGAATAGATCAGTCCTGTTTTCATAAAATGGCATTGCTAACCCTGATAGCTGCAGAGAAAAGCTTCAAAATGTGACCCAAGTGGGTCCTAAAGCGTTCAGAATCTAATGACAAATAAAAGAGCCCACCACGTTTATTAGATTGCATCATTCTCCAACATTTGGGCTCAGCAATATCATAAACGTAAAAATAGCACTTACAGAGCTTATGTAAAAATAATGTAATTATTTTATAAAAAGGTAAGGACTTTTCTAGGTCCAGCTCCCACCTCAGCTGCCTGCATATCCTTGACCATGTCTCTTACATCTGCTCTTAGTCGAGTCCCTGATCCAATTCTGTCAATGTGAGTCTAACACAGGCAGAGCAGGGTGTTGCCTGAAATCACAAACTACTTTGCCCCAATGAGCATTCCTGCTAGCGTGAATGACCTTCGTGGTGGTTATGACAGTCTCAGGACTCTTGCACTAGTTTGTGAATCATGTATCAGGAAATGTATTCATTGCCCATTCAGATTATCAAATACAGCCTTTGGTTTCCTTTCAGCTCTTTGTGCACACATAGTTTTTATTCTGCTGAGTGTAACTTGCCACTAAGGATTTCAGACTCCACAGTTAAAATGCCGTCTCCTTTTCCCCACTATTCATAAACTTCTACTCAATAGTAATCCTGCTGGCCAAGGACTGCTTTTTATTGCACCCTTAACATGTGCAATGAAGCCTGGAGTGCCATGAGCACCTCTAAGTGTTTTTGTAAAATAGCATAGGATTAATGCCAAGCAGAGAGCCACTATGCCCCTCAGACACAACATTCCATCCCTGTAACAATTTGTACTTTTGTTTTATCTCTTCAACTCCCAGATATGTCTGGGAACTTGACATTTCCACACCAAGATGTTGGGAGAGAGGGACAGACTGTTCCCAGACCTTCTGGTCAGGATTGTACTCACCAAAGGCTCGAGTGGTTCGTAGATACCTAGAGGTGCACATGAAGTTGATTATGTTCCTCCAAAACCACAACTCGCATATTACTAGTTGTAAAATCATAATAACACTACTTTAAATTCTGTCAGTGTCTCCACCCAGAATAATACTTGCTGATCTCAAAGGAGTTCTGAGAGCCATAATTATTGCAATTGTCTGCGGGCGTCTGTCTCGGGAAGCAGGAGCTCTGCAGTCTCTGCGGCACAATTTCTTGGTCAACAGCACCATCTACCTCTACTAACAGAATGCTGGAGCAGACCGTACTTCGGTAGTGTTCCCTTGCTCTGCTTGTTTCCGCAAACCTACTAACAGTTATGTTACTGCAAGGTCTCTTCTGTACTGTATGTAAACCAAGGCTTTGAAACCTACAGCCAAGGTTTTCAATCTCTATAGCTCATAAAGCACCCCGAAATGGCCAGCACAGTATAGTTATCTCAGTCATTACTGGGAAATTGGCAGCACTTATCAGGCACTGCAAAACACACGGCTTTCTCCCAGTATGTGTGTGAGTGGAAAGCAAGGACAACTACTGTATAGTAAAAATGAGTCCTGATTACCTTTTTTTGTGTCAGAAGACACAAATATATAACTTGTTAATTTGTTGGACTGTTTTACAGAATATATCTGTTCATAACAACAAGCAAGGAACATTCCCCCTGGCGGAACTACCAGGTTGACCTTTAGGATGGAGATGCTCCAAAAAACCCAGTGGTGAGACTGCAGTGCCGTAACCACAGTAATAAAAACTGCAGTAGTATGTCTGGGTGGGGTTGAGAGCTGGAGTAAGACTACCAGGCACCTGGGGTGTTCGCTGGGCTGTCAGTGTGTGCTGCAGCCTGAGATCACTGCATGGCCCGCGCCATTAGAAGAGATGCAGACGAGCTGTGCTATACACTCAGCTACATCAAACCTCCCTCCATAGGCTGGCATGGGAACCAGTGTAAATAGTAATTTCTTGATGTGATTAGCTGAAAAGTCATACAAAATATCCACAGGGAGTACTGAAAAGAAATATTGCAGATATAGTATATCCATAATATCTCCAAAGCAGCGCTAGTCATATGATGTTTAAATGTACATCGTACAAAATCCTGCTGGTTTTTTGTGTGATTTGTGCTTACAGAGCACTTTGCAGGGCTGGAAGAACAAGAGTTCTGGTTTTTTTGTCTTATTACCGTCTTTTCTGAACGATAGAGATTCTGGAGGAAGCCACAGCTCCTTTGGTTTCCTCGATCACTTCAAGGACCAACAGAAGAACACAGGAAATCAGCATGACCAGAGGTTCTTGGTGCCCTACTAAAAACCGTGTCCTAAATCAATGGCAAGATCCCACCGCATCGGTGGACTTTGGGTCATTGAAATGGAAAGATCAGACAGCCTGAACAAAAGTATGTGTGAGTACAGTTAGCAGAGGCCTGAACTCTTGCCCAAAATTCAATGCAGTGTCTGAAAATAAATAAACACATAGAATTTGAACTCATATCAATCTTATTAACAGTCATTTATTCATACTACTTGACCACCTGGATTGCAGTTGTGGCTTCGTAGCATAATACATAAAATATGACAGAAAATACAGACCTATCCCTTGCCTCCTGTTTGGCTTTTAGACATCACTGCACTTTCTAGCCTGCAAAAAGAGTAAATGGAAAACAGACATAACCAAAAATCTCTTCATGTTGCCACTTTTGCTCACAGGCTTGACAAGATGCTGAGTCCTGTCTAAGCTCTGAACTGCTGTAGCCCTTCTGGGAAGTCTACTGTTAGAAACAGAAAGAGGTCTTTCAACCTTAAAAGTCATATTAGACTAAAGATTATCACAGTTAACCTTTCTTAAAATCAAGACAATTCAAATGGGACGGAAAGCAACTAAAAGGTTTGGTAGAAAACTGCCCCCCTCCCCTTTCTCCCCTGTGATACTACAGGGTGAGACCTTCCCTTCAGGGTTGCCATCAGCACTGTGACTCAAGTTCCCACAAGCCTGGGTCACACCAACACTGCACCACCCCTCTGAGCTCCTAGAAAAAGTCTTTTGCCCCTTCTTTTCTCAAGCCTGGCTTTGCATCTGCTCCTGAGTCTCTTCTGGAAAGCACAGAGAATTAAGTGCCTGAATATTCTTATTTTTAAATAATATTATTAGAAGACATAAAAAATATTAAGTGCTTATGGTCACTTTTGAAAAACAGACTTTGTAATATAGGTTAGCATAAGCTAGACAATAAACACGATAAAGTGTAATGTCTACATGACTTTAAAGTACTGGACCTTGCTGTGTAACCAGGAACACTCAGCATCCCACAGGACTGAACTGTGTCTGTTCAAAATCATCCCCTAGTTCCTAAGGCGGTCTATCAGTACACACACATCAAATGTGACCCACATATTTTAGATAGCTAAGATTATTTTTGTCTTAGTGACAGAAAGATCTTAATATGCACTTTTTGGTTTCCTCAGAGGATGTGGTCCAGCCCCTTTTCTTCACCATGCTTATCACATATCCTAAGGAAACGTTGGGAAACTTGATCAAATATACCTCAGTCCATTCAGCACTCTGAATGCTTTAACTACTTCAAATGAGCAAGGAGGGCTTGTCTGTAGGAGGGAGCTGAGGAGGCCCTAACATGCTCTTTCACCTTCAACTCCTATCTTGAGTTTTCCTTTCTAGCCAACACAATCTTATTTAAATCACTGCTCTCCTTCCCTTGCTATGGCCTTGGACTTCAGGGACTTTCCTGATTACCAGCCCCGAAGGAAAGGTGCAAATGATGGCCTCAATACTTTGTTACGGGAGGATTTGTTCAGAGGAGACCTGCAGGAGGGAAAATCTTCTGCCCCTACCTGTTGCCTCCTTACATGGACAGGTCAGGATAAGACACAGTCTCCTTCCTCCAGCTGATTGTTTCTGTGGTGCTGAAGCACATCACATATTTCTGTTGCAGGTATCCATGTTCTCCTTAATCACAACCAACTTCATCCAGTTCCCACTGTGCTCCCTGAAGAACTCAGATCCGAGAGCACCATTTTCTCCACATACAAGAGACCCCTCATCTCAAAAAAAACCCCAAAACCCAAATCCCCACACCTGAAGGTAAATGTATTCATAATTTAAGGTCCTCATGCCCTGTAGTGAGAGAAGCCATCCATCTATTATGCAGCTGCCAAAATATATTGGAAGAAATTTAATGTGGCAAAGCATTTATTGTAATGAACTGCATACAGCATTCCAAATAAAACATAAGGGGAAGAAGAAAGCTAACAAGCATGCAAAGACTGGAGAAGAGGATGTACTGTTTTGGGAGTTACTTGTTCAAATTCCCAGCTGCTGAGAGACAGTTTGGAGGTGGTGAGAGCGGCAATTATTGATTCAGCACTGCCACATGCTAAGCAGTGGCAGGCAGGATGCGATGGGGAATGGAGATGCCTGCTTTCCCACCAGACCCCGTGAAATATGGTTCTTTCTTTCCCTGCAAAAAGGTTTTATTAAAGCTGTCGGCCTGCTTTAAAATAATGACAGGTGTTACACAAATCAGCAGACGGTTTCTTACTTTGGAAAATGCCAGAGACTGGTCTAATAGCACAAACTAAAATACAAAATATAAAAAGAAGTAACACAATAGGATGAAAATGTCCAGTCCTGTGGAAAAAAAATAATATTTGATTTGCTGATGTTGCTAAGGCACTGGGAGACTTATGACAGCAATTTTAATATAATAGATGTAAATACTATGGATATTTTCATTTGCAACACCCTGAGCTGGACAGCAAGAGAAATTTCCATTTGCCTCATCCTTGTAAGGTATTTAGCCCAATGTCCATAACTGGTTAGGAAAATTACAACAATTGTAGGTGGATTCTAACAGAGCCCCAGAAAAACGACAAAATCTTTTCACTGAGAGGAGAAAACAGACTGCAGAGATTTTTTGGTTGAGGTTTGCAGTCTGAAAAATTGTCAGCCAGCTACTTTGTCGTGTTGCTGTTACCTTTGCAGGCTGCTTTCGTTGTTGAGTCTGGGCAGTTTTAGCACTGATAAATAGTGATTTATAAAAAGTAAAGTCACATGGAGTCCTGAGAGGACTGATATCAAGTAGTTAAAACTGAGAAATGCCTGTGGTTTGACCAGCCTCTCTGCACTGACCAGAGATGTCTGTACACTGCACAAGCATGGGGCATCATGGTACCCTGGAACTGCACAACCTGTCAGAAGTAAGCTGCTCATCAGCATCTGCGAAGCATATTTTAACTATAACCACATGATTTCAATGGTATTATTCATATGCTTTAAAGTCAGCATATTCTTCAATGCCTTGCTGAATTAGGGCTTTAGTGCAGTGACACGAGTAACTCTGATCTGTGAATGGTGTAAAAGCAGATATATAGACTCCTATCCAGCAATTTCCAGCGCACAGAGAAAATGGTACTAGCTGTAAAAACCCACCTGCTCCCTCACTGAATTTGTATGTTGTGATGCACCAAGGGTAATGGAGAAAATCAGGGAGAAATAAGCAGAGCATGCAAAAGGCAGAATGGCACAGCCGACTGTCGGGCTCTCCCTTAGCAGTAGATCCATGTTCTGTTTCAAAGCGTTCACTTGTGCCCAGCCGTACCAGATCGCTGAGCCCAATGGCTTGACTTGGCCTCTGGGATCAGCTCCAGAAGGTGGTGCAGCACTATCAGAAATCCACCATGCCTGGCCAAGCCCCGAGGCAGTGAGTTAAGGTACCTCTTCCACCAGCACCACCTTGGAAAGGGCACAAAAAAGGCAGCACCATCCCAGACAGTAGCTGAAGAAGATGTCTACAGACTGAAGCTTTATCTGTCCTCTTAAATCACCTTTTTTTCTGCTGAAGAAATAGCGCTGCCAAAAGCAGGAGGAACGCCTCAGCCAACAACACCGTGTTCCTAAGGCAAAGTCCTCAAAAATCAGCACACTGTCTTCATCTGAACACATTTGCACCAGGTCCAAGAGAAGCTTCCTAGCTTGCACAAAACTATTTTCTCACACAGGTTTTAATTATTCTACACAAACTTATTCCATCACAAAGTGGGGTTTAGTGCCTACTGTGCCTCATCTGCAAGGTTTTAGCTAAAAGCGTTTCATGTCTTATTTTTCAGTTAAATAATTTTTTAGCGGTACTAATAGTAGTTGAGGTAAATTAGTCTGTTTTCCAATGCAAAATAACCATTCTTACCTGTTTAAAGTGTTTCAGTGAAAAACAGATGTTGAAGTGTTCTTTTGTGGCTTATTTCCTAAAACCCAAGAGTATGAGATTTCCATTATAAAAGGGTATCACTGAAAAAATGAAAAATTTATTTCCTTAAATTAATATGAGCCCATTCAAACCTCTACACATATCAGCTGCCCTGTAAAAGAGAGGAACCCTAATGAAGTGCAAAACTTTATCTCCAAAATGTGTGTAGAGGGAAGCCCTCTAAGCTGATTTCAGAAAATGTTACATTCTGTCTTGAACCACATACTACTGTGAGATGTTAAAGGAAAATATGCTCCTCCCTAATAATCCCATAAGTAACCTAGGGACAGGACTCACAGAAGTTATTTAGTGTGACAGAGGGGCAGGGGACAGATAAAACTTTGGGACAGAGTATCCAGTCCACTTAACCTGGTAGTGTGAGCTGGAACCCTGGAACTGTTGAGCTGTCTTCTAGTTTGGGTTTCTTAGCATTGCTACGGCAAGTCTCTTCTCAAATCTTGATGCAGACAAGCTGAAAAAAATTATCAAAAATGCATTAAATATACCAACGCTGTGAGTGCTGTTAGTGTTCTTTAACACACTGTGAAAAACTGAAATCGTTTGTCATTGCTAAAAAGTTGCAGTATAATTCACACATCATTTACATCAGAGAGGCTACTGATGTCTTGAAACTGCTGTGGCTGTCCACAAAGAAAGCCCCCACGGTCGGGACCAGCAGTCACTGAAAAACTCCACAGATTTTCTTTAAGAAGGACAACATGTAAATTCAATCTCTGTCCCTGAGGGATCAATACTGGTGCCAATATTGCTCAATGAGCTTATTAAATGACCTGGTTGAGGGATAGAGTGCACTTACATCATTCACCAATGATTCATAACTGGTGAGAGATGTAGATATGCTGACAGGTCTGGCCACCATTCAGAGACCTCAACAGGGTGGAAAAATGGGCCAGTCTGAACCTTCTGAAATTTAATAAAGGCAATAAAGGAAAAGTGCAAACTCCTGCCCCAGGGGTGAAATAATCTCGGTGCAGGCTGAGGGCTGACCAGCTGGAAAGCAGCTTGGCAGAGAAGGACCTGGGGGTCCTGGTGGACACGGATTTGAACATGAGCCAGCAATGTGTCCTTGCAGCAAAGAAGGCCAACAGTGTCTTGGGCTGCATTAGGAGGAGCACTGCCAGCAGGTCGAGAGAGGTGATCCTTTCCCTCTACCTGGCACTGGTGAGGCTACACCTGGAGCCTCTGTGTCCAGGTCTAGGCTCCACAGTACAAGAGAGACATCGGCATACTAAAGAGAGTCCAGTGAAGGGCCACAAATATTAAGGAACTGGAGCATCTGACATATGACAACTGACAGGTTGAGAGAGCTACCGCTGTTCAAGAGGGGAAGGCCTCAGCTATCTGATAGAGAAAACCAAGCCAGGCACTCCTCAGATGCGTGCAGCAAGAGCATAAGAGGCAATGGACATGAGCGGTAACACAGGAAATTTTGATCAGATATGGTAAGCTTCACAAAATATGTCCACAGGATCAAAGTCTGTGCTGATGGTCACAGAGCATTTCTAAAACTCTTGCCCAAGTTTTTTTATACTTGGTTCTTACATGTTTTTTTAAAACCTGACTCTGTTGATCTAATTTTATAAAATCCTTAAGAATGGCATTAAGGTTGAATTGATCCTTTTAGAAACAAGTCTTCCTAATCTTCTGAATAATCTTCCTTTATGACCACAGTAAGGATCTGTTCAATGATTATCCATGTGCAATGCTTATCTAGGAAATTTTTATCTCAACCATTTAATGGAATGGTAGATTTGGATATTAACTCAAAACCAAAATATTTCCCAGGTGAAGTCAATCAGTAGATCCAAATGCAGAAATCTCTGCTTTACCACTTTCACTTTGACCTAGATTCTCCTTGAACACCACATTTCTTTGTTATACACTAAGGTATATCCCAGCCTCTTTTTAACTAAGGTGAGTCTTATGACGTGATGGAAATGAGCCTGACTTTTGGAGAACAATGGTATGAGGTACTCAGTAGTAAAATTAGATCAGGCACCATACTAAGTCAGGAAGAGCAGCTGAATAACTGGAATCCAAAACCAATGACATTTTTAAGAGCAGAGAAGCATGTGTTTGCCATAATTTTTCACTTTCTTCTCACATAAATTTTCAATATTTTGGATACATTTGCAGATTAAAAAAAAAATTAAACAAGAAATAACACAAAATTGTTCCTTTGGCATTCTAGTAATAAGAGGATTGTCACTCTCATTTGTGAAAAGCCCCTCCTGTCCTTTAATATCCAGCAGTGTGAATAAGGGAGAATATGCAGAATGTGGGTTTTATACTTAGGAGCAATTTACGGTGAAAAGGAAAGGTTTTTCTTCACTTAAAATTGTGCTAAAATTGTGCTTAAAAATTGGATTCTTAATTTATGCTTCCTTTGTTTTCCTCAGGCAAGACACTCAGAAACTTAGACTGTATTAACAGTAGGTACTCCATTGTCTGACAGAACCAGAAGCTTTTAAAATGAAAATTTAAAAAAAAACTCAATGTGAACATAGAGTTAAACTGGTTAAAAGTAGGCATGGTTACATGCATGGTCATATTGAGTTAAATTAGTTCTGATTTAACACTGGTTTTGCACAGTCTTGACTCAAACCCAGTCAAAATATGTAGTTATGAATATTTCAGTTTAATTTTCGTTTGTCAGGTGGCAAATTGCCTGAAGAAGCCACAAGTACCTGCTCAAAAGACAAAGACTCCCTGAATGCTGCCCAGCTCTCATTATCAGTGCTCTCCGTGTTTCTCTCCTTTCAAAGCTAAGAATACCAATCAGCTTTAATGGTTGGAAAGAATTATTCAGCCTGTTTGATAAAACTGCCTTCAAGCCACATATAGGCTGTGACAAAGTTTTCTAATTAAACAGTTTCATTAAGCAGCAGAGCATATCTTTCTAAATCCCAAAGCTGCCAGCTCAGGGCCTGATCCTCCTCCCACTGAACTCCAGAGGAGCAGTATCCCTGTATTTACATTTCTACCTGTTCAGAAGATTTTAAGAATCAATAAGCAAAAGTTATTCTAAGTCTCAAAAAACATGCATGCTCTTTGGGATTCTCTGGGCAAATTACTTATTGATTTTTCTCAGCACATACTGCTGATTTTCATAGGTCTTAGATTGTTTGGGTTTTTTCTGGCATCTTGTCACGTAATCATAAAAATTTTCCTCTGATAATATGGATATAACCCAAATTTATAATGTGTTTCAGTCAATATAAGCGTAGGCTGTCTCAGAACACCAAGGTTATAAGGTTAGTGTAGCTGGAGAGTACATATCATTGCTAGATGCATGTCAATCACTTCAGAAGAGCTCAGAAGGAGACACAAACCAACTGAGGTGGACACAGCCATAATGTAAAGGCAGGCGTGGGAGGAAGGTGAGGGTCCTATTAGTTGCATGATGAAGGTGTCCAAATAGAAGAGGCTCAAGCCTTCTGCCTCTCATAAGCCCCATCCTGGGCGTTGTTGTGATCCCCATGCAATGCTCTAATTCCCACCTGCCTTCCCATATCTGCCATCTGCTGCCCTGAGTGGCTCCTGTCTCCAGCCCACCTGCCAAGAAGCCAGTGCCAATGAAGGAGAAGTAGTTTAGTCTTCTCATTAAATTACATCCCTGCTACCCTCATCCCTCTTCCCTGTCCAGAATGGCCAGGATCAGAAGTGCTGGAACGCCACTGAGAAGTGTCCACCCACAGCCTTCTTCTGACCTCAACTGAAGCTGAAAGGATTAAAAAAACCCACATTTTAAGAAAGCTGACTCCTACTAAAATGTCATACTCATTCTTGCAGAGATGAAAGGCCAACATTCTTGTGGTGTGAGTCAGGAAAGACCCAGGGCACCGGGATACAGCTCATGGGCAACACCCCACCCCTTCATAAGCAAACCCTCTGGAACCAGTTATCAGGTCATCACTCTCAGTCACTCCCTTCACCTGCCTCTAACACATCTGTAGACCTGTTTGTAAGAATTTTCACCAGAATTGACAAATTGTCGTTCTGTATTCAGAAGACATGCTCTATGTGTCTCCCATCCAGTCCTGTGACAAGCCCAAGGAAAGCCCTTAGAAAGACTATCATCAGGCAATTGTACATGAAATAATTTAGTGAAAATGAGAGTCTCAATCTAGAAACCTTGAACACTCTAATTAACCTTCCAGGAGAGAGTCTCTTCTTCTTTGTATTTTTAAAATAAATGGGAACAGCACACAGGTCAATGGCAATCTCCCCAGTAGGCAGGGAAGTCTGCGTGACTCAGAGAGAATTTTAAGACTGCAAGCAAGTATATGTAATAGGTTTAAAGAAAGCATGTCTTTCCGTGTCTGCCAATGCTCAGCATGAGTAAGGAGAATAGCACCTGCTTTAGCAATGTTGCATCTTTCCATCACAATCTTCTAACTTGTGCAAAATACTTTTTTAATTTTCCTTAATTTTTTCATGAGGAAAATCTACCAAGTTTTTACCAGCAAGGAAAGTTCATGTTTAAGGACATTTTCTTCATCTTCCTCATCTAAGACGAAAGAAAAAGGAAAATTTTTTCCATCACAGCATCTTTGGAGTGGCCCTCCAGCAATTGTGTGCCCACTCCCTGCAGATTACTTTATCTAGCGAGAGCCTGTCACACAGGGAGAGCTAATGTATCAGACAGAAACGAGCTGCAGCGACCCACACACTCACGCATATAAATAATATAGAATATGAGATGTTTGTGTGAGCACAGAGATTTCTGGAGGGCACTTTAATATTTTGTTTACATCTAAAAGTAAATACAGTTCCTTAAACAGCTGCCTCATGATCCCCAGCTGTTCATAAATATAAAAAGAAAGTGACATTTGCTTCAAAACAGCTAGTAAATTATATATCTAGAACAAAAATCTAGCAAGTCTGCTTAGATTTCTACTGCAGTGAAAACTTAAGCGGAGAACTGCATTGCGCATCAGTGGAAAACACGCTTGTTCCCCCACTAACAACTGGTCTGGAGCTTGAGGTGGGAAGAGGTCAGGCTTTTCTTCACTGAGCAATCACAGCAGCTGACCCTGGTGAAACAGCAGTGTCACTCCTGAGCTGACACCCTGGAGAGCAGCCAGCCCTGGTCGGGCATCCCGCTCCCCGAGGGACCATGGAGCCGAAGGAAGCAGTCCCAAAAGTGGGCTGGGAGGCAGGGACTAACCCCCACACAACTTGCCATCACTGTATCATCTCCAAATCCCTCAGCAAAACACCACCGAGCATTCCACATTACAGGCTGCTACAGGGCCCTTCACAGGGGTCTCGTGGACCCTCCTAGTCCCCTGCAACCCCCTTTGACCTCTCCCAGCCTTACTCCAGCCACCCTCTCTCAGGGATCTATTTCATTACTATGGCAAAGCTTAAATTGCACCTGGGCTGCTGATAAGCCTTGAATTACTGCTTCTGGGTTTGGGGAGTTGGGGTGGGGGATAGGGAGTGGTGGTGGTTTGGTTTTTTTTTAATGGTATTCACTGATCTGAAGGTTTATAGGTTTGCTTTTCCTTCCTTGGTCCCATATGTATAAGCTTAAGAAGGGCTTACACACCTGAACAGCCTGTTTTTTTCCAGCTACAGCAATTGTTGTAAAAAAAAGATATAAACCTTGCCTGACCTTACTTTGATGATATTAAAACAAACTCATTTTGAGTGGGCTGACTTGTCAAGCTATCTAGATTGTTCCCAAGCCTCCTCATTATTTACCACTTCACCAGCCCTCTGTCATCTCTATGCTTTATCTGCAATGAGTTTGCACTGCTTCTAGATAAAAATATTGAATAACTTCTGCCTACTCCTAATCCATGCAGACCCCAGTTATGGGGAGGGAATAAAAATAAGAAAAAAATCTGATGGCTATTCCACAGTAGCTACATCTTCAACTGTGTCAGGTTTTAATCCAATTAATATGCACTTCCCTGATACAGTATCACGAATTCTTTTACGGAATGTAATGTAAACTAGGTTAAATGCCTTACAAGAGTCTGCTGGACCAAGTATACCAAGCTCACCACTTCTTTTACTACCTAAATTTTTAATCTCATTGTAATTAAACAAGCCTTGCTTGGCAAGAGCTTATTTCCATAAACCATGCTATCTGGTGTTCATTCTATTCCCATCCTCTCATTCTGTATTAATTGAATACTATATTAGATCCACAACTGATGTCATGCTAACTAAGATGGAAATATTCAGATACATGTGGACTTTGACGTGGAGGGTTGTTCTCTTTAAATATTCAACTGTGTTGTCATTACTGAGTCACTATTAGAGATCTTGTCATCTTCATCTACCACTGTAACACTGCAAAGGTTTCTCCTTCCAAAGCTACATAAAAAAATCCTTCTGCCAGGTGTGGCTCTTTCTTAGGATTTTTAGATTCCATATCATATTGCCAGCTAATTTCCTTTTTGTCTCTTTTTGCATTGCTTTTTTTTTCTTTTTATTTCTAACTTTTTCCTTCACTTCTCCACTGAACTAGAATGGACTTTAAGCTAGAAGTGTTTCTTTTATTCTTCCCTCCCTCACCCTGATTGCTGAATTGTGGCATTTCGGTGGGAGGGTCCTCCAAACTCCATTGACATTTTACTCTTTCAAATTTTCCTTTCAACTGATTTTTATCTTTTCACTTCTTTCACTTTATGAAATTCACCTTTTGAAGCATTAAGTACATATGGACTGTCTCCCGCCTATGTCAACTACAATCTAGCCACAGTCAGTGATCCTTAAGCAACCGACAACTTTCATTTCAGAGATTGATTTACCTTCATTCCTCATAAAAAGGTCCAAAATTGAGTTACATTGTGGAAGGTACAACAGCTTTTGTGTTAGAAAATTATCACTGACAGTTGTAGAGGACTACAGGAGATAACCAACATGTCATCCAGTATAAAGATCTCCTTTTTACCATGAGAAAATATTGCGTTGTTCTTCCATGTGTCATGTGCTGGTATCTCTCAGGGACAGGAAATTGAGCTAAGTTGTTCACAGATCTGAACCTGAAAACACAGTGATTTCTTAGATTCCATGATTTGCAGATACATTGGTTTTTATTCATTACATGGTCATTATCTATTTAGATAACCCAGCAGATAAACCAGTAATACCTAAAAGAAGTAGAAAGGTGCTCTCACAGACAGCAGTCATTTCGTTAAAAGACATGTCTGTAACACCACGCTCCATGCAGTCTCATTTCTCATCTTTAACCATGGTCTTGGACATGCACAGCGTTCCTGTTCTAAGCTTGACTGCTGTCAGCTCCTGAAGCCTCTGGTGGTACAGCACATCTATTCTCAGCACCATACCGCTGGGACAAACTCTTGTCAATGCGGTTAGGACAATGAGGCATGACTGGGGCTGAACATGGGAAAGCTTGGCCCATTCTGCAGCTCATCAGCACACCCCATTTCCTAAACACAACGTTTCAGCCCTAACCGAGCCAAGCTAACAGCACGCAAAAAGAAAGGAAAAAGTATAAGTCAAGAAGTCAGCATCCTGTGTCCCAGCACAGGTGGTATCTATGTATCTTCATATTCTTAGAGAAAAACAAAATCAATTATTCCTTGAGATGACATCTCATTAATTTGATATAAATTCCCAAACTCTTACTGCAGTCAACACAAAGACAGTCTACTGTCCCGTCCTGCCTCTGACAGAAAACGTCTCAAGGAATCTCAGACTGTTGCGATAGGTCCAAAGAGCAAAGAGACTTTTGAAATAATAGGGAAAGTGCAAGGAAATATCTGAAATGTTCTGATTTTTCCTAGCATTCAGGAGATACTAAAAAGCGATGAATTTGGTGAAGCTCTGAAATGGCATTAGTCCTAGCTCTGTCATCAGCTCCAGTGAGAACATCACATTAGCTCGGGGATTGTCTTCTTCTGGAAACTGTGGTGTTAGCATAGAGTGCGTACTCTCAGAGTCAGGGGACAACCTGCTAAATGTTTGCAATACCTGCCTCCCTTCCTGCAGTCACTCACTTCCATAAACACAATCTCCTGAGCATCTTGTTTATTTTATTATAAAACCTATTGTCTAGCATGTGGGTAAGAAGAGTTCACACATATCTCTCCTTCACTTTCCTCTCTTCTGCTTATGATTCTGTAAGAACCTCTGTGGCAGTGGGCAAGACCACCATCCCCTAAGTTTGCTAAATTAGGCTGATATCTTGAAAATGGTTGCAAGCTTTTCACCTTTTCTTCTTTATCTGTCGCTGCAGAGACAGCCTGTGAGAACAGATTTCATTTCTGAAGCTGGCCAGCAGTAAGTTTTGTCCTGAACTATATTTATTTTTGTGTTTCCAAAAGTTTCCAGTCAGAGTATCAAGTTTAGTTCTTATCAGATAATTACACAGCACTTGCCTCCTGAGGCAATTTTAAATCAATCTCAGGAAAGGCAGTAACTATACACTGTAGATAATTATAGTCCATTAAAGTACCTTAAGATTAGATTCAGAGATCACTAATCACACAAGGTCATAAATGTACTGCACCTTTCTGTGCTAGTGTCTGAATTTTGATATGTAGCCCTTTCATAGGAAAAAAATATTTTCTAGGGTTTTTTATTGAGCAAAGTATCAGAGGTAAATAGCAAACTAATTAAAAACATGCTAAATTATTGCCCTAAAAGCTCTTTCAATTCTAACCAGACAGTCACAGAGACAAAATCAGCACGGAGCAAGACTGTCGTTTTAAAGATACTGACAAAACATGTCATATTTTCTGTTTAAAACAATGTCTAACCAAACGCCTTCCTTACTTCAGGAAAATGGCTCCTTTAATTGCTGTGAGAGACGTGTGAATCGTGCTTGACAAGTATTTGATTAAATCAAGAAGCTTCCTTTCGAGTCACAGTGATCAGAAATTCTCCAGCTAAGTGTTTTCCCTATGGCAAAACATCATTTTTGCTCAAAACTTATAAAATCCATTAAGACAATAAAAGCAAATCTATCTGAGGTCAGATTATCCCCAGCTGAAACACTCCCTTTATTCTTTGCTCCTGTAGTGAATTGCACCTGGGATGTGCCATAACGATTTAGTGTCTTTTGCCATGGTTGTTGGTAATCACCAGCGACAGCCATGGGGGTTGTTGCTCTTCTTGTGGTGGTGCCGCGCCTGCGCCAAGGTCCCAAGCATTGCAATGCCAACAGACTCTTAGTCGGGAAGCGCCAGCCTGCTGACTTGTCCAAAGAACAACCACAGCCAGGTTTGGAGAAAATTTGGACAGATTTACTGAACCCAAACAAAGTTGCACGTTTGGTCTAGCAACTTTTAACTCTAAAGGTAAGCCACATGCGTCAGGGAAAAATGGAATGATATAAAACTCCAAAAGGCTTCAGCTGAGGTCACCATGTGCATTGCCAGGTCTTTATCCTGTTTTGTCATGATAAGACAAGATGGCTCATTTGAGACGTTTCAACTTTATCTTTGTTTTATGGGAACCCTGTCAATTTTTCTCATTCCAGCCTTATCTAGATCCTCTTGCACCTGGCACAACATCTCCTGCCTCCCAGCCTGCTCAGGGTACACAGCAAACACTACCCAGCACCCTCAGTTTGATACTTGCAACTTCAGCTTATGTAAACGTCAGTTTACCTGCCAGGTTTGCCGGTAGGGTCACATTTCATCAGTGCTTTGTATGAGTAACACACATGGACCGATAGTTTCAGTATCATGGGAGGGATGTTGACTTGTGATTCCTGCCCCTGGAGGGCAATTAAGCATGCCTCAATGTGTGTGATTAGCCATTTACCATATCACTGTAAAATGACATAGTTCCTCCATAGCTTGGCGATTAAACAGTTTTAGCTCTGCCTTGTAGCAGGAATCTCCAGAAGCATTTCAGAGGTACCTGCCTCTATACTGAACAGTTTTGCTGATAACCAGCAGCGGAAGGCAAATACCTGACCTCATAGGGCACTTCTGAAAGCCACCAAGGATGTCAGCCTTCTGACTCATGCCTTCAGCTGCCAAAAATTCAAAGAACGAGTGTAAAAGACAATAGAAGGTAAAGATTTACCATACAGTCAAAACCAAATCTTGACCTGATGCAGCTGTAACCTAGTGTTGCTAATTCTGCAGCTACACGGTGAGTGGCTCCTCAAATCCTCACACAACTCAAATCACAGCTCAGATGAGACATCAGGCAATTGTAGGCAGGCATGGATTACTATGAGACCAAGTCAAAACAAAATGGTTCAGTGGTTTCCAGTTGATCTTTTAAAGGCCTATTCTTTCTACAAACGCTTCAAACTTTTTGTTCCAATACCAGATGAAAGCAAATATTAAAAAAGAATTTACCTTGGGACAAACAATCTGCTTTTGCATTGGCCCCATTTACTAACATCACAGAAAGAAGAAGTACTTCTGTATAATATGAAATACATCTTTTAGTGCCACCCAGAGCAAGCCACCCTTTACTGGGGACTTTCCAAACCTGTATGATTGTAGATTCTCAGGTTTTCAATAGGCTGTTACTGCTGTCTCTGGCTCCATGAAGTAGTCTTACATTAAACACTACTTCTTGAGGAGAAATTGCATATGTTTTCCAAAGCCCCAGCCCCCTAGATGAGTTATATTTAGGGTTATCCCTTCTGTAATAGTTGACGTCAAGACAATATAGTGTTTACAAACACCTTCCAGTGTTTCAGAAAACTACTCACATCCCGACCAGAAAAAGGGGTGATTATAAACATAAAAAACTTCTCAACATATTTACCTGCCTGTTCCAGCATACCACATTCGTTGAGACAAAGACAGAATCTCAAATATTTTACATTCTTTTGAATCACAGTATTGAACTTCCTCATAACAGAAGAAAACTGTTTCTGACTTTGGGTGCTCCCAGGGAAGAAACTGTTCTCAGAGGCGTGGAGGCAGGTTCCTTTATCCATCTTGCGCATCCACATCTAAGTCTCTCGGAGTTCCCTCGTGGCTCGTCACAAGGGTATTCATCGCACCCAATGCCAGGCAATTCATCTGAGCTAGTTGCTTGCACTGCTGCTACAGACAATAGAGAGAAATAGGCACTCTCAGAGAGTAATCACCTAATTTTCTTAGACATCTCCTCCAGAATGAGATTAATTTGTGATACAGTAGCTTCCTAACCTCAGTCAGAATCTGTGAAGTGTATGTACAGAAATATCTGAAAACTGCTGACTTCTTTCACATGCAGAGAACTGGCTCATTAATTTTGGTTTGCACATAATTAAAAGACACTAAGAAAGGCTGAAATGACATGGCTTTCTATATTCTTACAATGAGGCAGCTAACGCAAAGAACTTGACATTATTTTCACCAAAAATGCCTGCTTTTGAGGGCTAGTATAAATTCATTGTAAGAGTATACTACATGCAATAACTCATTCTTGTAAGGGTCAGAAATCAGAAACCTTCTACACATGGCAAAGAAGATTTGTATGCAAGATCACAAATCACTTTTCAAAACAATGAAAAGAATATGATTTCTTATATTTCATTCTAAGTTGATAACTCACACACACTTAACATTGCAAACGTGAGCAGCTGCACTCATCAGTAAAACTGCTCAACAGTGTGCTCAGGTTTGCAGAGAAGTCGTCATAGAATTGAGAACTGAGTTACCAGAACATCAACAGAGGAACACATAAAAATCTTAAAAATCTTTTTTTTTTTTTAAGATCTAAATTATCTCAGAAATTGCTTAACTTTCAAAACTGGGCTTTAGGATGCTTATCTGGAACATATTATTAATCATGCACATTTTAAATATTATATGGTAATGAATGAAGTCCCTTGGCGAAATCAGGGTTGTATTGTATTTGCTCTCTACATTTCAGTAGGAAAAAATCCCATTCCCAAGAACATTTACAGTCTTTGAGATAGATGAAAGGTAGAGGAGAAATAGACACAATTAAGTAGTAAGTCTCTGAGTAAATAACAGGTCCATGATGAAATCAGCAGTAGAATCGAGGCCTCTCACATCCCAGATCAGTACCTTATATACAAAATCATTATATTCTAATTAAAAATCTTTATCAGTAGCAATTGAATGTAGCATAAATCTGGGATGAGTCTGGTTTCTATGAGAATACTATCTAAAAATAATATTCAGAAGAAAATTTTAAGCACGAGGAAAGTCTCCTGAGAACAAAATTTTTGTGGAACACATCGCCATTTGCTGAACATTAAAGAAATTACCACTGTGATATCAATGAGGCTCCACTGAAGCAAGCAGGAAACCTCACACTGAAAGCTACTGCCTCAAGCTCTCTGCAGACTTCAGCAGGCATGGCTTTTACATTACACTTATTGCATTACATTGCATAGTTATGCCTGAGTAACATTTAGAAGGTTGTCTCTGCAATGCTTTAACTATGTTTTTACAAATGACAGTCAAGGGGACTGAGGGATCAACAGAAAAGTCCATGTCCTGGTTTCAGCTGGGATGGAGTTAATTTTCTTCTTAGTAGTTGGTGCTGTGCTGTGTTTTGGCTGTGATGTG
>JAVJGI010000032.1:3374970-3407912 GCA_035590275.1 Ibycter americanus
TTTACCTATTAAATTGTTCTTATCTCAACCCTTGACTTTTACATTCTTTCCCGATCCTCCTCCCCATCCTTCTGGGTGAGGGGAGCGAGCGGGTGGCTGCGTGGTGCTTGGTTGCCGGCCGGGGTTAAACCAGCACAGTCCATCATTTCAGAAACTTCCATCACTTCATATCAGAGTAACACCTGTCTCTGTACAGCTTCATGAACAAACATATTCATTTATGTGACAATGCAAATCAATTAGGGAGACAATCTACTTGGTATTACTAATGACCCATTTGCGATCCTACTCTTTCAAGGAATGTGTGACAGCACATAGCATTGGATTGACCAATGCCACTAGCTACAGCACAGAAAACAGCAACAAAGATCCTCACAAAATACTTTATGGTCTAAAAATACAAAATTAAAAAAACAACTGTATATTGAAATAGAGGCAGAAAGATAAAGGGCCAGGTCTTAGAGGAGTGAAGAGTGCACTCCACCACACTGAGATGTGGAATGCAGGACCCAGAGTATTACCAGGAACATCATGAGACCTTCAGAGACTCTGGACAAAATCCAAAGAGTTTCAACAGTTCTTCATTTAGAAGTAGCTAAGAAACTGAGGACAGAAACCAAACCCCACCTTCCTCCTATGCCTTTACTCATGGCTGGAGAAGTACTTTTGCCAATGACCCTAGAAGAAAAAGAAAGAAAAAACCAAACCACAGAAAATAACAATAGACTACAGTCATTTACCCAGAGGGGGGAATGTTCAATTTCCTACTTCACCCAACTGAAATCAAGTTTATTCTACTATTGGACCAGGA
This sequence comes from Ibycter americanus, assembly GCA_035590275.1. Classification (NCBI taxonomy): domain Eukaryota; kingdom Metazoa; phylum Chordata; class Aves; order Falconiformes; family Falconidae; genus Ibycter; species Ibycter americanus. The sequence goes on from JAVJGI010000032.1 coordinate 3,375,782, forward strand.
AAGATGTTCTTCACTTTGTTCAACACAAAACAGAAAAAATTTTCAAGATTACTAGACACAAAGAGAGAGCAAGCAAACAAACTGGAGCCTGGCTTCGGAAAGTAGTGGCTGATATATTCATGTGAGTCCTGCCTGGTTCCAGTCCTTGCTTCAAAGGCAAAGACTTAAAGGAAAGAACTTTCTGTTCTTCCCCATGCCTGTCTTGCACACAGCCAGGGAAGAGCCTTGAAGACTACTTATGTTTGGATAATCAAATTCATGTTTGCTGAGGCTGCACTAAAGGGAGATTGCTACCATGTATTGTTTGTTTCAGTATAATCGCTATGGAGAATTACTAACAAATGTTAGTTGTGCAACAATATATAGTTGAGGGAAAGATAATCAATAACTCCAAGAATGAACTAAAGCAAAGATCTTTCTTCTTGCAAAGCTGGATCTAAACCCAGACTTGTCAAAAGAAGTTGAACTGTGGTCAAGATAAATCCACACAGGGAAAGCAAATTGAGGTTCAGTTCTCAGTCAGCTGTAACTAGAGGGTCAACTATTTTTTTAGACCCCCAGAGGACTCTAAAATACCTATAAGGAGCATGCGCAATGCTTAATTAACATAGCACTACCTGTTCTTGGAAATCAAATAAATATGTATGATTCTTCCAATAAATGTAATGCATAAACATACGCATGGTCTATATAACTTTGTCTAAATGTAACATACGGCATGCACAATAGGTGGAATGATCCCCTGTGCATCCAGCACTGCAATAAAGAAATGCCTGCTTCTTAATGCTACATTGGTGTTAAGGAGTTTTCTTATTCCTAATTTCAGTGACAGGATCACGACCCTTGCTTCTTGCTCCATGCACAAAGGCAAGCAGCAATTTAGCATGGACACTTTTCATTTCAAACTACATTTATTTCATGCAGAGGGTTATACAATCTCCATTTTCATAATATTTCATTTAAATACATCCTGTGTAATGGAATCTTGGTATTTTAATATCACATCGCTGGTAAATGAAACCCTCATCTCATTCAGAAAGAACAATGTTTGGTTTTGGCCTAGAGCGGAGAACAGTGATTGAAGCACTTGGGAATTCATTTCAAAGCGCTCTGGAATGCATCACCATGGCCACATCCTCTCCTTCAGAAAACACCCACAAACAGTGTCAGTCTATAGGGTGCAGTTTTTGAAAGCATGTGTTAGCAATTGTCAGAAACTAAATGGGAGCCTAAAGGAATGATTAATTAGGAGTACAGCCAGCAAATTGACACAAATGGTGAACATGAATAACACTTGCCTCAACAAGCATTTATAATTTCCTTTCATATTGTCAGAGGCAAAGCCCAGCAAAGATGAACATAGGGCCAGTTTTCAAAGTTTTTACTCATTTTGATCAGATCATTCATACAGTTCTTAATCCCCTTTAATTCTATCAGACAGCAACATTTTCCCCTGTACAATACAGCTGCAGAATAATTTTTAAAAACTAAGCTGGTCAAGAGAACAAGACATGGAGGGGACATGTTACAGGCAGAAGGTGGGCAAATGTTTATCACCTATAGCCGTACTGCACCAAATTGAAGGAACAGGAAAAGGTCATTAGTTAATGATCATCATAGTCTTTTCCATGCTGGACAATTCACAGAAGGTAGAGTTACTCTACCTTGTAGATAAGGAAGTGCATATGATCCACAGGTATTCTCCAATCTGAAGAAATCTCAAGGAGGGAATTCTTTCAATTGATATATTACAGGCAAAATAATTCTTTGCAAAGGTCTGTTATCCACATTTAGAAAAAGTCACTACATAAAGAACATCCAGATTTGCCTCACATCCACCTACCAAACTTACTTAGACATGGCCTTCTGGAGCTGTAGGTGGTTGTGCCAGAGCCTTTCCTTCTTACCCAGAGTCACATCAGACATTACTTTCTTTCAAGGCCAAATGAAGGGAAATTGTTGGCATATCTCTCTTAACTATTTAATACATCAAAGTAAACCAATTTTTGTAGTTTTGTACTTCTGACAAGTTATATATATTAATAAAGGAGAACACCTGTCTTCTGCTTGAATACATCTTGAGTGCCCTGGTTTTATTGCTGAAGAATTCACTGTTACGTTTTAGCAGAGCATGAGTTTTGAGGAATAAAAGCATAAAGAAGTAAATTGGGACAAGGCATGAGTTTTAGTAGCACTTAAAGTGAACAGTTTTAGCTTTGAAAACAGAAGGAATCTAATTCCACTCTTTAAGTTGTAAAAAGACCTTATGAACTCATCCAAGAGTTGTGATTAAACTCAAGAACAGAGTCACTGAGCAGCTAAAGAAAATTGGCAATTATATAAATGAAAGACTAAAAGTAATATTAGCGTTTAGTATCACTACTAAATAAATAAATACTAATATTAACTTAAATTATAATAATTAAATACAGCTTCTTTACTCCAAAAGTGGAAGGTAGTCAATAGCAGCTACCAGTATCCTAGGTGTTTAGAAATTATTGACTGGGCAACATTTATCTGACATCAGGAAAAAGGAGCAAAGGATGTTCTTAATGCCCAGTTACAGTAGCAGCCATCAATGTAAGCATTATATGCAAAAGATTGAGAAAAATATAAAAAAAATCTACTCCATATCACTCTATCTAATTAACACTGTTCTTCAAATAATCTCGTAGCCTTTTTTCACAGAAAAAGTATGTTTGAAAGTTTCCAGTCCTTCCTTTCCAATGAAGGGTTTGTCTCAGGTCAGTAGCACTCAGATACACTGGAAAACATCTATTTTTTAAGTATTTTAAGAATTCTTCTCAAGAAAACGCAAAATTTAAAGGGTTTGATTATAATGCTATTGAGTCTTGCTTTTTGGAACCTATTTAGGTAATTTTTTAGGACAAAGCTTTAGCTTTGGCCAGTTTAGCGCTGTAGTAAATAAGATACTATTTGTTCTGAATAAATATCCAAAAGTTAATAATTCCATGGTGAAAATAAATACTTCCTTTGTTAGTCTGTTAAAAGTATCTTTAGAAAGATTTATGATAAATTATGTAGATACATATAATAAGGCAAAGGTTTTCAGAAGTGACAATGGATGTAAGCACGCAACCTCTCATAGATAAATGGGGCAGTACAAAACACTGCTGTCCCACATTGTTTATTGCTCCTCTCTTTGCAGATACTTTATCATGGACACTCAAGTGTTTCTCATCAAAATCATTTGGGGCTTTCAGGATAGCTCAGTAATCTGCTGTCACAACACAGCTATTTCAGGTTGCAAAGCCATGTGGTGTCCTGTTGTTAGATGGGCCCTTTGTACTCCGTAAGCTCTTGTCTTCAGGTCTTGGGGACTGGTGCCACAATCTTTAGAACATTTAAAAAACAAAAAGGTAGATAACTAGGCAAACCAGTTTACCTGCATAATTATAGCAATTGTGATAACAACTAGCCATGATGAATGTTTCTTTTAAAGAAATCAGATTGGTTTTAAAAATAAAATCTTACACAAAAAAAGCTTACAAGGCAAACTGTGATTTAAAGAAGAAATCTAATACTGATAAGCTAGGTATGCATTAAAGATAATCCTGCCTTGACTGTTTCCCAGAGATCCCTTTTATCATATAACCTAAAGAACACATGATGAATACAGCTAAAAAGAGAAGCACAACCAAAATATCAACAAACCATCTGAAAAGCAGAACCAAAAGGTTCCTTCGAAGTGTGTTTTCACAACTGAGAACACAGAGAAAGGATTTCAGACTGTCTTCACTCACTTTAGGGGAAGAGAGTTGGGTTTGGATTTTTTTTTTAAAAGGAAGGTAATAAAGTACATGTATACTATTGTTCTATTGTTCCACCATTTGTGGGGGCTGAAGGGTAAAGACCCTGTAGTAGCCAACTGTGAATCAAAGAGAAATGAGAAGCAATCAAACTATAGCAATGGCCTTAGATAGTGTTCTTTTATTAATTTTTTTTTCTGTAATATGTCTAACAATGTCTAAATGAAACATTTTTTAAAAGCTAATGGTATTCATTCTTAATGAAAAAAAATCACAGGCACTGGAAGACTTGTGCCATCTGGCTAATGCTCAGAATTTTTACAGAGATCCTAATTAGGTTTCATTACTTGAAAGAAGGCACTAGGTGACGTTTCTTTTATCTCAGAAATCATGACTCCTGCAAAGCTGTGAAGGAAGCAGAGTGCAAGGGATCTGAGAAACATTCTCAGCTACTATGTGAAATCCACACTGTTAAGGCAGTTTCTTACTGCTTCTCAGGTATTTAAAAAAAGAAGTTACAAAAAAAAGTAGTCATATAATGAATTCTTGATGGGGGATGTATGGAGGTGTTTGGGTTGTTTGATTTTTCTGGAAGCTTCATGTCTGAATCGGAGAAAATCTGTAGTTAGTATAGTATTATATTTAGTTCAAAAACAATTCAGTCTACAGCCTTTGTGTCTTTCACATTAGAAAGTTCTGTAATCTAATTCCAAAGAATGCAATTGCTATAGCCACAGCAAGTTGAAATTGTTCCAGCGACCAGAGCTAATCCTGTAAAAAACACTGAATATCAAAACAGAAGCCTTTCAGAGACTGATGAGGAGAAAGCCAGTACAGATACTTTACAAGCATTTTGTCGCAATAGCTACTGTAGGGTATGTGGCTTCATTCCTATATCAATACCAGCACAAATTAATCAAATCTAGAGATTTTTTTAAAGTAAAATGCATTCTGTATGAAACACATCCAAAGACAGGTGTGGTTGGATGGAGACTCGTAATTTCACAGTTCACCTGACTACCTAAAGGCTCATTTAGATCAAGTCTAGACAGATTTTGTGAATTTTACTCACAAAACAGATCTGAAACCCCTTTGTGGACACTAGTCTTTAGCTAAAAATACCACAGCCACCTTTTGGCACATCTTTACCCCTCTTACCTTTCTACAATATTTTCCTGAAATTGTAATGGCAAGGAAAAGAAAGGGCAAATAATATGTATTCAAATGTTTAAAAAACTCCACTTCATTCTAAAATCCAGAAGTTTTTCTTGTACTGGAAACTGTTGTAATTGTACACACAAGTACAGTCATGGTCTTTAAATTTTGTTACTTACATTTCACATGTATACGTATTTCATAATTCCTCCATTCCTGGAGCCCATGAGATTATGTCAGTCTCTTTACTTTCCTTATAGAGAAATGGCACCAGCACTAGCAGTTGAATCTATAACATTGACATGATACGAAAGATGTGAAAGTATTGATCAGTCTGCAAAAAAAGAGAAGACAAAGGAGAAGAGCCTTTAAAAAAAATCACAACATTTTAAGACATGTGGGGCAGGCCTGGCTCATAGTTTTTTAATGCTTCATGTGCACAATGCTAAGCACTTTCGTACAAAAGGCAAAATAAGTATCTCCCTCTGGATGGAAATGTCAATGGGTTTTTTAGAAATCATAAAAGAACAATGAATCATTTCCAAAGGAAGCATTTCTGTTTGGAAAAAGCAGAGAAAGATTCAGACTACTCTATTGGGCTTCATGAATGCAGGATTTAATAAATTCCTCCATGAAGCCCTTTAAAGCCTCTTCCAAAAATCAAATCGTTTCCATGTGACCAGTCACTTGATTCATCAGTGAAAGGATTCATTTTGCAAAACAATTTGTCTTTAGCTGCCTTATCTTCCCTATACTGTATTATCCATCAAAAGTAAATCCTTCTTGGTATAAGGTAGCTGTTCTTGTGACCTTCTTAGTGCTATACTGAGTTCTTCAGGAGAAGAGCTGGACCAAGAGTTACAAATGTAGGACATAGGTGGGTATCTCATGATTCTATAGGCAGGTTGCGGAATCTCCATCCTTGAAGATATTCAGAAGACAAACGGACAAGGCTTTTAGCAAGCTACAGTGACTTCAAAATTAGCTATGCTCTGAGTGAGGAAAGGAGCAGATGACCTCAGGAATCCCCTTCCAACCTAAGGAGTTGGAATGAATAACATGGAAATAGAAATAGCAGTAGAAATAGAAATAGGATTATCCTGTTTAACACAGTAATAATAAATTAACTTATTTACTAACTAAATGGTAAGCTTAAATATAAAGTGTAAATAATTGAATAAAGTGAAATTTTATTATTTAGAAAAGCAGCTATGAAATTAAGTGCTCTTTGAAGTAAAAAATTGAGCTTTACTACCTGAAACAACTCCATTTTTCACGTAGGCCACTCATATCCTTAAGTGCCTAAGGTAGTTGATGGCATATTAGATTCCCACACACAGTAAAACTTGCTTTCCATTCCTCTGTACAGCAATAGGCATTCATTTTTAAATGCTTTATTTTAAGTGCATATTTAAAGCCAATTTATGTATAAATTTGAAAAGAATGTGTCCTAATACAAAGCTTGGGTTGGTTTTGTTTGGTTTTTTTAAATCACAATACAAGGCCTGAGATGGGAGGGCACTTAAGGATGCAAAATCAGGGCATAGTTTGAAAGGCTTTAAGACCTATGTGGCAGTGAAACACAGCTGTGTAATGCCTCACCCAGAAGGACACCACCACTTGTACCCACGAGAGCCTTTAGGCTCTGTCATCATGCAAACTGCAAACCCTGAGGAGCTATAAGGAAGACAACTGACTGCACAACTAACGTTTGCTAGATCGAGTTTACAGCCTCCCACTCCTTGGATAGCCCCCCATCCCCCGCCAAACCCATCGCCTCATTTAACTAAAGGTCACTGTGTTTACAAATATTTGTTTGCTAACATGATTAACATGCTTACATAAAGCTATTGGCTTTTATTCCTATATCTGAGACACACAGTTGAATGAAACACCATTCGTGGAAAAATGCTGTAGGGTAGTTTTCAATCCTCTAAAGTAATGTTCCACCTAGAGTGAAGAAAATAACCTGAACCCTTCAAGTTACTATCTTTTCTCTGGTTTATTGAATATTTTATAAGAATTCCAAAACAAGATTGAAAATGTTTGTGCATAAAGAATCATAATATTGATTTAGTTCCCATAGTTATAAAATATAAACCAACTACCAAAGAACAACCATTCCCAGCCTTTCAGTTGTTACATTTTATATTCCATTTCATGTTCACAGGATGGTACAACACATTTATTTATGTTATTGGCAACAATCTTCACTGTATCATGGGAGTTCATTATGGGAGTTTTCAGCATACTGGCTATGAGAACCTGTCTCCTGGATTCATAATTCAGCAACAAAATACAAGTGATGAGTCTAATGATGATTTGTACCTGTTTTGAATTTCCAGTAAGTATCATTATTTATCATTTACATATGAGGAGTAACCAGCATATAGGCAGATTATGTCAGAGGCTTAGATTGCAGTTTTTTTGATGCATTTGTGCTGCATTTCAAAAAGAAAAGCATTAAAAGTACTAAAAAAGCATATAAATTCAATTTAAAAAAAAATCTGATTTCATAGGTGTTTTATGTGCTAAAACTTAACTTTCATTCCTAGGGACGTCAGTAAAATTACTTCGTGCAATGAGTTTGCTTCTTGTGCTAACCAACCTATTTGGAGTACATAACATGTAACTCACAAGTTCAGTTCCGTTAGCTAATGAAATGCAGATTGGCCGCCGTAACATTTTTGTCTCATAGCTGTCCATCCAGCCCAGCTGCTGCTGGGCAAAAGAACAGGACATGCAAGCAAAGCTACAGCAGACCAAACTCCGCAGGAGATGCCCCACCAGCTGACAGAAGTGGAAACAGTTTCCTACCAATCTTACAATCTTACCCTGTTTTCCTCCCTCTCCCTCCACAGATTGCCCCCCTACGTTTTTTTAAATTTTATTTTATTTTTACATATCTTCTGAGCTCCTTCTCAGTGTCCTGGGTGGCACAAGGTGACAGGCCCTGGGACTCAAGTGAGTGTAGAACTAGAAGGCTGCATGGGCAGAGAGCAGAGAAATTAGATCCCTTCCTTTCATCTTGCAGTCCCACCAGTCCCAGCAATCCTTTTTCTTTCACCTGAATCCTCAGTGAATTTTTCTGGGTTTTTCCAGCTTCAGTTTTCCCCTACTTTCCTGCCTTGTCCCCTCAGCTCTCACCCGCCCTCTCCAAGGACTTCTTTTGTTGCTCCAGCAAAGCTGAATTTTGTCTGCGTACTGAGTCCTTCTTGTCTTAGGTACACTAGGACTAGTTAATCCACAAAAAGCAAGTTTATTTTGAACCCCTTTGTGCAGCTAACTAAATGCTTGCTGAAAGGCTTCTAAAGCCCAGGTCCTGCCTCTTAATCATATGCACACAGCATTCACATTATAATCACAATAGACAAATGCAAAAGAAAAAGTCCTACATGATTAGACCTCTCAGCAAGAAAAGACTGTGTTATTTTCCAAAAACTGCCAAAATAAGTGTAGTTTCAAGGATATTCATAACTCTGAATTCTTTTAAAAGGCAGCACCCACCAAGTAATTCCACATCACTCTGAATTATTTTAGTAAAAGTAGTGAAAATGCACAGAAGAAAAAGGGAAAACTGGCATGCTGAGGGCAGCACAGAAATCCCCCCTAGAAGGCTCACTGACTCACTGATTCCTCTCCCTTTCGAAGCCTGTAGTCCTCATTTTCTGAGATTATCAGTAAAGTTAACATGACCAAAATACCAGGATAAACTTTTACTCATGATGAGCTGAGGATGTTAGTTTACTGCAGACTGAGAAGGGAACAAAAGCAAAATTAAGGACAGAAAAAGGAGAAAAACAAGCTATTCAGAGCCTGAATATTGTGAATTTTGCTTGGCCAAAGCAATGCTTAATTCCTGTTTTATTCTACTAAGAACAAAAAGAGCATAAACCGGTACATTTTGGCAAATAAAAATAATAGCTGGCATTATACTAACAATTTGTAGCCACTTGTGCTATACGGCATACGTTGAAGCTATGGAACAAGATGAATGCTCAAACATATTTCAGCAAAACTGAAGCCAGTTTATAGAAATTAAGGGTCTGATCCTTCAGACTAACACACACAAAAAAATAAAAGTGGCAGATTCTGATTTTCTTTGTGGAAGTTAACGTCTCACTTTGGCTCCTGTGTACCTCTTAAAAAAGGAGAGATGGAAAATCATGTCAAGCCTATTATGCTTTTGTGCAGAGAAACATTGCAACCTAAAATTTCCATGCCCCCAGTTGCCAAAAATGTCAGAAAACTGTCAGGTTTTATGTCTGCTTAAAAACAAAACAGTAATAATACGGCTTCTGCAAGAGATCTGATTTCCATCTGACATGCTGATAAGGCAGGCTGAACAGAAATTAGACAGGCCTAGAAACAAGTGAACAGCAAGCTCCACCACTCACTGAGGTTTTCACCCCTACATCCCTCCTCAGAGTTATTAAGCTGTTGATTTAATTAACAGGGCCAAAATACGTTCAAAGCTATCCTTTTGTAACATTTCTGTCCAGCTTGTTTCATTGATGCAGTTGTTCTTAAGAAGCCTGAAATGATGCAGCAAATTATGTTTGGCTTTTTAAATGTAATGTATTGTATTATTGTTGGTCTAATGCTTTTCATGTGAATGTTTTAATTTTTGTTTTGGATACTTTGAAAATTTTTGAAATGCAATGCCTACAAGACAAACTTCTGCTTTAGCATAATTTTACTTTTGACAGAAAAATAAAAATTGTACAAACAAACAAATCCAAATCATATGGGTTCGGCTTCTGAATTTAATACATCTGAGGGATGTATGATCTAGGGTTTTCCACAAATAGCAAGCCAGGTGTTGGACTCAACATCTGTGTTCAGCAACACAAATGTCTTAGAAGGTGATTCTGGCAATTCCTTTGGTGGTGAATGTAGTTCTAAACTAATAGGAAGCTTTAGGACCTGAATCATTGAAGACCTAATTTTACACTTCCTAGACATTGTTAGCATAATTCCCAAGGGAATTCTTTCTCGAGGGAAGGATCCCAGTTCCACCCAGCTGTATACTCTCTTCAGTAATGAGCGTGCTAATGAGCCCACATGTAAATACGAACTGCCTCAAGGACCTTTCCAACCACAGCCTTGGACCTGCTACTTACTTTGAGACATATAGCAAATTTAGGCAAATCTCAGGATTTTGGGACTCCATCATCTCCTTCTATAATTTTCCCTCTGATGATGGCTTGTACTTACATGGAAGGTGTGTAGCATGCAATTTCATAGCATGAGGCCTTTAAAATGAGCTTTAAAAAGATAAATATTCTAATGAAAAATCACAAATAGTAATAAGAAAGAAAAGGAAGACAGTGGGTTTTTTGGCAAAAGTCCTCTACAAGGATAGAGAAAAATAATCGCTATTTGGTAGGTTGCAAATGGCTTTAAAGTCTATACCCTGAGGACAGCACAAGAAAATGCTTCCTTCACTAGGAAATGTCTTATCTGGATGAGACAGGATGCTTTACAACACCCAGCGAGCAGTGCGCTGAGGAGCGGGACATGCTCGGGCTGCAGATGAAAGCAGTAAAAAAGCAAAAGAGTCAGAGGTGCCCAAACTGCAAGCAGTCTGGGATCCAGATGTACGCTTTGACTGTCCCCAAGGGAACATCCTGGAACAATGCTCTTCCTGAACACATCCTTGACGGCAGAAATCTTCCCCAAACACCTGCGGTTATACCTCTATGCCCCTCCAAGAGCTGCATCCAAGCAGGTAGGTGCTGTCCTCCCACCTTAGCCGAGGGACCAGGTAGACCAGCCCCATCAGGTAACACCCTATCTGACGTGTCTAGAGCAAACCCAGACCTCAGACAGGGCTGAACATTTCTCTAAATCTAGGGACCACACCCTTTTCCTCCCACTTTTTGTCTGTAAGTGCAATAAAATAGTAATACATGTCATTTACAATGAATCTGCCTCAGTGTGTGTGCGTGGATGCCCTCCTCTCCCTCCCTAAACCAGAGGCTGACTGCTGTGCTGCTTGTTAAGATGGGGAAGGGCACTGGCCCCCTCCTGCATTAAAAGCTGTGCAAGATATATAGGGCTATAGAGAGGGAGAGTATAATGCCTTGCAAGCATTTACTTGAAAGGGGTAGAAACAAGCAACAGTTTCAGTTTCTGCTCTCACAACAGAACATATTATACAAAATCAATAGTTTTATTAAAAAGCAAAAATAAAACTGCCACCAAAGCATTCCCTTCCCCATTCAGGTAAATTACAAGTCATGGAAGAGGGATGTTGCCTGATGTTTTCTTAAGCACATACTGATAATTGGTTAAATAAGAAAGAGCTAAAACTCTTTAGAAAAGGTTTTCTCTTCTCTTGATTTTAATTTTAAAGGGTAAATTGAAAGCCAATATTCACAACAAACATTTTGGTGTGTGCACAACTTGGAAAAATTCTCAGTGGGCTATAGCACACAGGATCTGCCTTTCAGATGAGGATTTTGCAGTTGTTGGAATATATCCCTTAATAGAGTTAGAAACATTGCTTAAATTATTTGTCAGTCATGATTAGCACTGATAAAACCATACAATCAACAAGCTAACAAGTCCAGCATCTTCAGTGCTATATTATACTAAAACTGTTTAAGCAATATAACTAATACCTTGCCTGAATACCTTCATTAAAGAAAAGGCGAAATAGGCAAACTTTCATTTTTATGTATTATAGACTCCATTTAACCGTGCTCATTTACAAATTCAGTCGCATTACTTCTAATATCATCAGAAATAAGTTCATCTTCAGTAAACCCACTAGCCTCTGCAGTGAAGTAACTGAGGGTAGAAGAAGTGTTTTTATTCTAATCTGAAACCTTTTACATGGTTATAACAGTCCATTAAACCAATTTGGTGCCTTTTTGTCAAGAAAGATCTGAACCTAATGTTATGCAGAAGCCTGCTCTGAAAGGCAGCAAGAGCATTACTCTTTGTGTGAATTCTTACCACTCGAGCTGAATGCTTTGGTCACCTGTACAATAAACAGTAAAAATGAATTACTGAAAGGACCCAACCTCTTAACCATAACTACGCAAAATTTTCAGATAAAAATTAAATGAGAAAATAACTAATAAGATAGTATTGTGAGCAAAGATAAATCAGACTAAGTTAGTCTTCACATAGAGACATTAAACAAAGAAGCAAGGCCAGGTGAGCTTTCTCTGGCCAGAACAGTATCAGGAAACTCTAAACACCACACAATGGCAGAGCTCAAGGCTAGTGGAAATATGAAGACAGTGTTATGTGCTCATAGATTGTCAGGGTAACCAATTACATCATGTCACAGATAGAAGTGATTACAGTGAGCGCTGAGATTTCAGGCCTCTTGAATGTAATGATAAGAGCTAAAAAAAGTGACAAAAGCAGTAAGTGCATATGATGGTCCTGCCAATCATCCAGCAAAAACACCAACACTGGGCTTCTTTGGACTTAAGGAACTGCAGACATAAATGTTAACATGCTACACCAAGATCTTCACAGCAGACTTAGAGCCTGCATCCCCAAGCCCAGATCTGGGGTTTCCGGAACGCAAGAGTTGCTCAGTCATTGTGCCATGACTCTGCGTTGCACACGTGCAGTACCGAGCGCATCTTTGGGGCACACTTGGGTTGCTGGCAGCTGCTGGCCTGAGCACCCACCAGACCCTGTGCCATGAACCGCACCCCAAAGGGTTATCTACCGCATCTAAGGCATCTTACAAGCCATTTGTAACACTGAGCAGATAGTTTCATCCAAGCTAAAGTGAGGTGATTACACTTGTTAAATGATTGGCCCGGTCAGTCTAGCCACAGCTCCATATCATGTGGATTCCCACCACACAATGGTGCTCCATCTCCCAAGAGATCTGTCACAGTCAGGAACAGCTGGGTACTCCTAGAAGCCAAGGCAAAAGTTACAGCCTGAAATTCCTTGGGTTCATCTCTGCCACAATTTCAAAAGTATTGCTAAGAAGGTTTATATACCTACTATTAAAGTGCTCTTTTATCCTGCAAAGCAACTCTTAAAATGACACCCAGCAGTTCTATAATTAATGTTTCAAAGAACGAGTTTGGTCAGTTTACGTGTAAAAAGATATTTTCTAACCGCTGGTCACACAGACCAGCAAACAGTGCACGAGCAGTGCTTTGCTTTGTCTCCTCTCATTGTCAGCAAGCAGCATCATGCAGTACTGAAACTCCGCCTTTCAGCATACTTTTCTGGTTTTTTCTCCTTATCACCTTTCTACTTCCCCTCATAGACACAAACAAAGACAGCATTTGGTCCTGCTCTTTTCTGACAGCGTATTGCTGCAAAAATAGAAGAGCTCCCCTCGCTGCAACCCCTCCACCCAAAAAAAACCTTCTCAAAAGAAAAAATGGTTCTTTATGGTTTTTATATGGTTCTGTCTAGTTTTTCTTGAGAATGAAAATGCATCCAGCTGAATAGCTCAGCCCATATTCCCTTCACAAGACCAGCAACCCTAAAGCAGCAAAGTGCACCCTGTTCTGGTGTAATTTTCCCTACACACAGACACACCTGCAAAGTCCCTGTTTCTCCTCATTCCTTCAAGATCCCCAAAGTGATGTGACAAGTTCATCGGACCTTGCAGCACCTCAGCTTTAATTGCATCTCAGCAGGTCTGTACAGCTGGTGGTGGCCACCAGCCTTTTCAAGAGGGAGCTGGTAGATCTGCATTGCCCTTTCAAAGTCACAGCTGAATACGGTTCTGAATACGATGAGACAAAGGGAAAACACTCCAGCTCCCTTCTCTCTGCCATTTCCATGTCCTCCTTGAGAGTTCTAATTATGTGGCGAGTTACAAAAATGCCATCTCATTTTAATCCCCAAAGAGGGTCCTGAGTGCAATTAGAAGCAAAGAAAGAGTTAGCTGTTTAATAAGTATGCTTCGGCTGGAATCAAATTGCCTGTGAGACCCTAAATCAAAAACCCTGTGGAACGCAGATAACTTCAAGAGAGCTGTTTGCTAGAGAAAGCCAGTCTCCAGGGACCTGCGCTACATTTCAGCTGGGAGCTCTTCTGCACTCCTGGCAGCCCTGGAGGAAGGGCAATCCAAGCAAAGTGCAGCACTTAGACCTCCGCAGGCAGGCAGAGAGGAGCATCTTTGGCACCAGCCTTGAAGGACTGAGTAATCACGGCTGCTGAAGAGCCCTTTGGCTAGTGGGAAGGTTCAATGCCTCAGATGTGTTGGAAACCTACTTTCCTTCAAAGGGCTACACTTGACTGTGGAGAATGGTAGACGATGTAGCCTTCAACGTGCAATAGGTTTACTTGACCACGAATGCTGCTGCAAAGTGAATGTGCTGAGAATTACTCTTTAGCTACCTTCCTAAATGTGCATATACACATATCTTGGAGCACTTTGGAAAATACATTTTTATTGGCTCATCGACAGGAAAAATAAAGTTGCTGGCAGCAAGAACTTTAAGTGCCCTAAAAACAAGAAATGCATTAGCATCTTTATTACAAATGTAATTGGGTTTTTTTAATTTGTGATTGGGGAAAGGGTCACCAGTTAAAATACACCACTGTAAAATTTGCAATTTAAATTTCATTTCACACTGGAATGTAGAAACAGTTTACATAAATAGTATCCATTAATCATTAAAAAGAAAGGTTAGATGTAAATTAGGCTGCTATTATTTTTTCCTGTGATTATTTATGGGTTGGTCATGAAATTTGTTTTCACAAGGAAGAAGACTTAAGGCTTTTTGAAAGCAAAATCACATTCCTACAGAAAGTATAAACTTCAAGCAAGGAAAACAGAGTACTTATTGATTTGACCCCCAAGGGCAACTAAAGAAATGCAGAGTTTAGTCTTGTTTACCTTTAAGGTGGAAGCCTTTCACTTCAACTAAGTTCGATGTAGCACCTTTTGTCACCTCTACTCAGACTGCCAGTTTCTGGCAATCCATTTTACATATCTCACTTGAAATTTTGGGGAGAAAAAAAAATATTCAAAGGGTAGAGAGTGATACTTCATCAGCTAGTGTAGACTGACTTAATGCCTCTGTGATTAGCATAGATAATAGCAATCAGCATTTTACCCCAACCTTTCAGGACAGCCTTCTTTAAGGCAGCCAGTTCCAGAAGCAGGAACAATCCTTACTTTTTCAATGAAAATCACTAAGAACAAATCTGCATACTGTTTCAGAAGAATATATCTAGTCAGCAAAGATGCAAGATGTTCAGCATCCTCTGCAAAACCATTCACATAGATCGTCTTCACACAAAACCCCAAGAAAAAGTACTTTCCCTTCAAAGATATCCATCCTGTACTATGGAATACCACGTAGGGTATATCATATATGATACACCAGTGTGGGATACCATACTGCGGTATGGTGTGGTATGGGCAGAAATATGTTCTGGTTGCAGCAGAAGAGATGATTAGCAGCAGTGCATTCGTGTGCCCTGAGACCATGCTTAGGGATCATAAAAGTTTAAGATTTTTTGCTAGATCTGAAGATAAGAGGAGAACCTACTGTTACACAACAATTAATTCTACTGTTTTAGGAAACCTTAGGCCAGTTTAATTCATCTCATCACTCTTTTTGTACAACTGATGGATCAATAAGAATTGTTTTCCCCTGGCTGAAAGAGGAATCTTATCTGCTCCTCTGTGATGGAAAAAAAAACTATCATCTTCAGATTATCTGAAACCTATTCTTTTATAATAAAGTAACTTTCCTTTTTACAAACTACAGAGACCTAACTGATGTTGTCAGCTGCATTTCCAGGCTTTGGGGGAAAATCTCTCTTCAAATTTATGCTACATATTAGTACTTCGGTTTGCACTAAACTTAAAGCTTGTAACATATAAACCTGTTATGTAAAGATGTATTAACATTCTATGACCTATTCTTTAAGCTCACTCTACACAAGACCTTCCTATCAGGATCAGTGAGTTGGGTCCAAGCTTCTAACATGGATCAGACATCCCAGAGAGAGGACCAGTGAGAACCTGTCTATAAATCCTTCCTTTTCCTCAGAGAAAAATGAAATGAGACAGACATAGGAAAAGTATGTAATTCAAGAGTACTTGCATTCCGGACCTCCATGATGGGTGAACCTGCTGCACATCAGTAAGACATTGTCCCACAGCCAGCAGGTTCTCTCCAAATGTACCAGGAGGAAGGATGCAACAGTCTCTGGTTTCAGGGCTACAGCTTCCAGCTCTTATTACTGTTAGAAGTTTCATATATTGACACATTGGGATTTCACTAGCCCTGAATCCACACTCTTAATTCATCCCAAAAAGTGATGGTCCCATCCTAATCTCTCACAGATGAACTTCACACTTCCCTGAATTAACTCCAGCCAAAGAAAGGATTTTCACAAACTCTCTAAAGAATTTTGAAATGGAATTATAAATAATAAAAAGTGATTGTCAAAGTGACTCAGTATCATCGCCTTTTTATAATATTTCTTCACTCACTCATTAATACACAGACTGTGCTTATACACAGTTAGGGGTCAAGTCTTTAGTGGCACTCCTCTTTATGTACTATTTGATTTCTCATAGGGCCTTGGCTTGCAGCTGTAGCATCATTTAATTTATGATTTACTGGAGACATCCTGCTAACACTTGAAAAACAATAGAAAAATAACAATCACTGAAATTAAATAATTCAGTATTCAAAAAATAAAAAAGGGGCTTTTTTTCTTTGCAGTCTAATAGTTTCAAGGTTGGTATTTTACCAGTTCATAGAGTACCCATGGTAATATGATCTCAAGATACACTTCTGTCTCACATTTGTAAAGGCTTACAATAGCACAGTTTTTCAAGCCTGGTGCACTTGACTATTCCCATTTTCATCTATGTTATTACATTGATTGTCACTACTTTAATATGTGTTATTGTATAAAGGGTTTCAGCATAAAGTTTTATGAATGCATCTGTTGAGATCCCCATAGACACTACAGAGCACCCCAGGGCTCTTTAGAGTGAAGCAATTTAAACATCAGTCTTTGCTCGAGGCTGTATTCAAAACCACAGTCAAGGCCTCATCACAGAAATTTTTTGTTTCCACTGTACGTATTGGTTATTTCACCTGAGTATTAAAATCAGCAAGAAGACAGAAAGGCTTAACAGCTTTTGTAATCTCATTGCAAACGCATACAGAAGGAGTGCTTAAGTTGTAATATATTATTGACTAGATCATTGGCCTGAACTTTCCACTTATTTTTCTCCCCCCGATTTAAAAGGGAAGATGAAGTTAAACCTTATTTTATGTTCCCAGATGAATGGAAAAGCACCAATAACTTACCCCATTTACACAGGGAAAAAGTGAATAATCTAATTTAAAATTTCAGGAACAACTGTCAGACAAAACAAGTTTCTGATGTTATTCCTGAAGGACAAGCACCAGCCCTTGAACTCTGTATGTGGTCTTCATTATGGTGCCTTGGCGTAAACCCAGAACACTGTCTCCTACAGACACCTCTTTAAAAATGTATGAGGGCCTAGAGAGCACAGCAGGGCAGCAGAAACCTCCTGAATTCTACATATTAACATATTCATTAAGCATAATCAATAATTAATATGTCACTTCAATGAAACATACGGATTAAATTATGTCTTGGCTAGGACTATTCTGAAAAGATTCATAAGTATTCAGTCCATTGTTTATTGTGCAAATGTAATCTCATAGTAGACATCCTGGCATTAACAGAGCAGGACTTCTCATCTTTTTTTCAGCTGACAATGCTAAGAACTTCCCAGTGGAAGGAGACATCTCTCAAGAGCAAAACCATGCCTACTGATGATAGACTTATTTTTCTAAGGTGGTTTTTGTAGCTCCTTCAAAGGTAGCTGAGGGGTGACCAGGGGTCTCATAGGGCAGACACAAGAGGCAGTGTAGCACTTAAGACAACATGGGGGCATAGGCAAACATGGGGACCCATGAAGCGTAAGCCCTGCTGATGATCACCTTGACCTCCAGGAGCATAAATATATTCAGAAAACAAGAACCCATATAAAGGAAAAAAATACATTCTGAAATGTTACAAAACAACCTCTTTTGGCTATGAGAGCATATTATGACTCTACTAGTGTCGAGGCAAGGAGAAGACTTTGCAAGCATCTCTAACAGCAGAGCCTGCAAGTACAAGCCTACAAGGAACAACATTCAACACATGGTAGTGTGGCTGAACTCAGTTCCTGTTCCTTTCAGAAGCGCACACCTGCACACCTTCTTTATAATTTAAAAAAAAAAAAAAAAGGGATTCTATCTGGGTTTTGTTTTCAAACAGCCAACATATCTTTAAAGTGGCAAGTGTTATAAACACTTACTGGAACAAAAAAATCCAAAACCAGCCTCAGCCTTTCCCCTTTTAAGTACAATATCTCCCTTGCTTCCACCTTCTGTACAGGATATAAGTCCTTTCTCCCTCACTGCATAGCCATGAGCTATCTACCACTCATAGCAGAAAAGTTAAAAGTAAATATGCTTTTAGTGCATTTTCCATTCTTTATTAAATATTCTTACTGAGTGGGAAGGGTAACAGAACAGCAGATTGCACATTATTCTGTAGAAGTGTTTGGTTGCACTATTCTAAAGTAGAATAGGGAGAGAAAGATGAGATAAAAATGTCATTGCAAAAATGAGAATTTCCTGCTCTGCATCTGTCACTTCCTTTGTGTTTGTCTCTGCTTCAGTCAGATTTAAGTGATGTTCCCTTGAGTTTCTAAATCAAATTATTATCACTTCAGAACCATTAAAGGACTGTGACAGTCAGAACAACATTGTAAACTATTTCCCAACAAATTCTAATTTAAAGTATGTTATGAAATGTTAATGTATGAGATGGAGAACCCTACAGAAAGATTATATAACACGCTCAGGTTTTTCTTCTAAAAATCCATTTCCATTGAATTATTAGCTTTTCAGAATGAAATATTTCTGAAAGATGATTTAATTTTGCCAAGAGCTATTGGTCTTTGCTTGAAATGGGATATTGGATTCTGTCCCTGATGATTAATTTGGTATGTGATGAATAGCGTCAGATGCGGAAGTTGTACTTTGCATATATTAGTACTATTAGAATTTAGGCATTTTTTCCCATTTCAAAAAAATGTTATGACATCTAGAAAATAAGAGGAACACAAGTGCATTATCTAAAAACATGATTTATGACAAAAAAAACCAAATTAACAGTCCAGTCCTGAAACTGCTAAGCAAGACTGGGCCGTACAATACCTCATATACCGAAACCTTTACATAGATAAACATTTCGGGCTTGGATGTTGTCTTTTACGTTTAGGTGTTTATTATGCTCTTCATTTATTATTAGCGAAATATTTTTTAAAGGCTAAAAGATACCTCCAGTCATCAATTCAAATAAAATTGGGTGCTAAAATATGGTAAAGCAACACACATGACCAGAACCATGTACTGCATTTCAAATTGCTAACTAAAAGAACAAAAATCTTCAAATAAGGAAAATTATTGTTCAGCTAAAAATACCTTCATTTTCATTTAGCTGTAACTGACAGTGTTTAACACAGATTTTTTACCACAACACATTCATTGTCTGACCACAAATTTCTAATTAGAGATGAAACACAACAAACTTTTCTGAAATTAAAAAAATCAGAAAAAATGAAAACAATTTATTAAAACAGTTTTCCTTTGTATGCCTTCTCCAGAACAAGTTCCACCACCTAGCTCTCTTGTTCTACCTAATACACATTCTGCATATCAATAAAAAGCAAGAATCAAACAATAGATGCTTTATGTCTCTGCTGGTTGTTTGATTATGGCTTACTGGCTTTAAGACCAGAGTGGACTCATTTTTGTAACCCAAATGGCACTTCATACACCTTGAAAACAATAGAATTTCATTCAGCAATTTCCTCCTTGTAAACAAAACTCCTCGTTCAACTAACATATGTATTTACATACTAGCCACATATTCAATTCTGATCTAAAGATTTCAAGTGGCAGAAATTTCACCACATCCCTAGATAAGTTGTTCCCATGGCAAACTGCTCTCATGGGTAAAATCTTGGAACTTACTCTTAGCCTTAAATTGAAATTTTATTTTTTTAATTTAAAAATTAATTTAAAAATTAAATCTAGCTTTACACTTGGAGTAAACAACTAATTGTATAGAGAAAGATAATAAATTGGGCTTTTCAATGTATGTTCCATTATCTGGAGTTACTAGTTCCTGTCAGAAAAAACAAAAGCCACAAGCATGTGGGTGAAGAGCATCTTTGTCCTGGCTTGTATCCGAAACAGTGTGGCCAGCAGGATGAGGGAAGTGATCGTTCCCCTGTACTCAGCACTGATAAGGCTGCACCTCAAATATTGTGTTCAGTTTTGGGCCCCTCACTACAAGACAGACATTGAGGTGCTGGAGCAAGACCAAAGAAGGGCAACAAAGCTGGTGAAGGGTCTGGAGCACAAGGCTTGGGAGGGGTGTCTGAGGGAACTGGGGTTGTTTAGTCTGGAGAGGAGGAGGCTCAGGGGGGACCTCATCACTATCTACAAATACCTGACAGGTTGTAGGCAGCTCAGAGTCGGTCTCTTCTCCCAAATAACAAATGCTAGAACAAGAGGAAACAACCTCAAGTTGCATGAGGGGAAGCTTAAATCAGATATTAGGAAAAATTTCTTCACTGAAAAGATCATCAAGCATTGGAACAGGCTGCCCAGGGAGGTGGTGGAATCACGATCCTTGGAAGTGTTTAAACGTGTAGATGCACATGATTTAGTGATGGGCTTGGCAGTGTTAGGTTTACAGTTGAACTTAATGATCTCAAAGGTCTTTTCCAATCCAAATGATTCTATGATTCTACATTTTTGGATAACAGCAAGAGCCCAGGCAGAAGCCCAGAGTTCACAAGATGCAAATACCTGTGAAGATGGTAGCACGTTGCAGAGTCAGAGGTATGTCGCATCTGTGTGCTTCTAACTAATCCATGTCTTTAGACGTTGCATCAAACAAGGACAGTCTTGAGTTACCTTCGTCAGAAACACCTGGAAAGAAAAAGCACTTTTTTTCAAAACCTGTAACTGCATATTTTAAATGCCTTGTTAAAGTGAAGCAGAAATTTTTAGACTTTTTCCAGGCTTCCTGTTCAAAACTCATTTCTACACGTTTCTATCCAGCATGCAGTACCAAAGATGTTTCACAATTTGTAAGTTTTACTTAACCGAAAACCATTGGGAAATCATGTTGGTATTATTAAATACAATCACTTGCATTTCTAGTTTGTGGAACAAGAGGTTTAATATTAAACATACATTTCTCATGGATATTCATGACCCATTTCACTGTCTTCAGATACATTAACCTTAAATGGTTTGTCTGATTCCCACAGTATTTACATAACTGTCTCTTAGTAATGTATGAGCAAAGTCTATTGACTGTGCTATTCTGTCCGTATAGGCAGATCTCCTTTTAAATTGCAGAAATGTTATTCTCATTTTCCCAGATAAAGCACCTGGGAATTTTTGCTAGTGATGCAGAGATTTCAAACATTGATACCATGAAGTAATTTTGCTCTGTGTGTATTTTTTTAAATAAATATTGCAGATATTTAAATATATAAATTAAGGAAATGCTTTTGGAATTCAATTTTAAAGTGGTAACTAAAAAAATGATTAAATCAGACCTCTGTAATTTAGTTAATAATCCCACTACATTTCTTTAACATAAACTTGATAGCTGTTTTCCAGTTATATTTTAGTCTCTCTCTCACTCTCTTTGATTAAACATTATGCAGCAATATATGGAAGTGCAAAACTCTGAGTTGTAATGATAATTATAATTCATTAAATATTGATCAAATTAAATCTAAAATTGCTTGGATGCCATTCGTCTGCTAAATATAAAACAAAATTCTATAATATGCAAATAACTTAGTAGCTGTACACATAAACTAATAAAATGAAAATATGAATGCATAATAATATTCTCAGTAAGAAAAAAAACCACCTTACATTAAAAACTAATTTGAACAAGATGATTATCCCTGATATTGCCCTTGAAAGCCTGCCATTTGACCGCTGTCACCAGCAGCTTAATTCAGAATGCAATGGTAAGTTTCTCTTTTTGAAAAAAAACTTACATAAAGGTTTCATCTGCACTTTGGACTTAGTAACTGCATATCAAACATCTGATTTTTGCAGGCTAGAGGCTTCCATGTACCATTACATATAGAAAACTGCCACTGTTTCACATTTTCCAGCAATCAATGTACCTTCCTGCCAGATAAGCATTTGATCCAAGACCCATGGAGCAAAGATGCTCCTGCTGCTTGCATTTTGACCAGGCTGTCGAGCTTCAAGTCGCACATTTCTTAATACCCTCAGCAGCCACTGATGCTAGTAGGAAAACCTAAGCAGGAACAGAGGATTTTAGCATCTCTGTGGGCTGGACCTCCATTTCTTAGTTCTATTTAGGTTTCTACGCTATTATGATTTTAAAGGGTTGGAGGTGTTGACTAACTTAGCACCAATACAGCTGAAATGCCTCACACATAAACTGTTATGGATGTTTTTCCTACTCCATTCCTCACTGAACTTGCTTCCATGACTCAGGCTACTAGGGCAGTACTAGCATTCCCATGGGATTTACCAAGCAGTGAGAACCTTCCATCTTGACTCACAAAGAAGGTATAATCATCTACACATGGGCATTTGAGACAAGCAGGTCCAGGAGGTTGTTGAGGTGGTTTTCCTAGGAGCTGAGAAATGCTTCCATAACAGAGAAATTAATCCCATCCCATTAAACAGCAGCTGTGTGTTTAATCCACCTTGCTTGCATGTAAGTATTGGAAAGTCATATTTTTCCTTTTCCCACATTTTTTTAATTACCTTGTTATCTGAAGATTATTTAGCCATTCATAATTTAAAAGCCCTAAGTAGAAACCCATTGAGGTCCTAAAAGTAGTGTCATGAGAGAATTATGGATATAGTTGCCTAACACCCTTTATTGTAAACATTTCTACAGGCTTTCCAGATACATTTCTTACTGGCCTTAAAAAGTGATAAATAATAGAATTAATATACTAACTTCTATTACTCAGGAGTTTATGATTTTCTTTTCTTTTTTGAGAGCTTGTTCACATAAACACACATTGAACAAAAATAGAATGCTGTGGGGAACAATTGTCTGTCAAGACAACTTTGGAAATAAGGAAATTTGAGCTGACATAATTCCATACTGTGAAAATTATATCAGGTGGTTGATGGAATTGAATGTGTTGTTGGCAGTTTGACTTTGAGACAGTTGAAGCAAGTGAGTTGTTAAGGGTTAATTTAGGTTACATGTGCTTTGTATGCCCTGCTAAGCGCTTCTAGGCACCAGTAAATCTTTCATTCAGAAAAGGAATGACACAAAGGAAGCACCTCCACGGGATGGATGGGCTGATAGGAAGCTAATCACAGGCAAAGAGCTCAGCAAAACTAAGGGAAAGGCAATTCCGGCAAGGGGAGATGGTGACACCACCGACTCATTAACTGCTGACTCAAGAAATCCCCCAGACTCAAAAGAAGTTGAGACTGAGCATGCAGATTAATTAACATGAGAAGCAAGAGAATTATTTGACAAATGGAAAACAGAGTACTAAGCAACAAAGGAGCTGGGCAACTTGTAACCAATGAAGGTTAATGTCTTTGTATGCTAAACTGTATAAATAGTATAAAGTTTTGACAATCAGGGAGCTACATATTGGCAGGTTACCAACTAGCTTCCTACTTCGCACAAACTAAGATAATGAAATAAGGAATACCTTGCCTAGGTGTGTGAAGTGGTGCTGCACACTGGGTAATAAACACACCTACGGGACAACAAAAATATCCCAGACTTTTTTGCCATAACGTTAATGCAGAACTAAAACAAAGATAGACAGTAAATCTGGGTGGTACTTTCTCTTTCAGAAAGCAACTAAAGTTCTGTGTATTGCAGCACTACCAAACTATCAAGTTGCAACAAGGCTTTTACTGTCCCATACCAGCCCCCTCATGCCCCAGCACCACCACCAGTCCCCCACAAGGTTCCAAAAGTTCATCTACTGTCCGTGCTGTTTCTTCATCCTCTTCAGGCCAGTCCACCCTGCTTCTTACCTCTGCCACATCTGGGTTCCTGGCTTCTCCTCCAGCCAGCCTCTCCTCATTCAGGCCCCCTTCTTCTCTCACCTTCTCCTGGGGCCTTGCCTACATCCCTGAGCTCTTCATCCAGTCTCCTCTCTCTTTACCCAGTGCTCCCCTTCTACTGGTGCTCCTTCTCCTCCAGCTTCCTCAGTGCTATTTAGCTACTTAGCAGGAACAAGCCACAGCTGTACATTATTCACATCAGTCAACCCACTGCCCCAGAAGCAAGCCCACAACTGTATATTATCAATGTTAATTAACCCTCTACAGTTCCTCTACACTGTGGACTACAGAAAGTTTCCATTAAGCAGGTCATTAATTTAATAAGCCACTACTTTAGACAAAAGTTTCCCAGTCACCTCTTAGGAGTTATTGTTGGAAAGTTCATGAAATAAGGTCTTAAATTCAGTTTTAATAGAAAAAGAAGGAAAATACAAGAATCCAAATCTACTACTGTACAACAACAGGCACCACACAAACCTGGAACATCTATGGCTGACCCATTTCATTTTTACCTCTAATGACAGGTGCTGCATTCTATTCCCAACTTATTTCATTATAAAAGTACAACATGAAGCATGCTGATAATAGTTATATTCAGTACTTTGATTTATTTGCCTTTGTTTTTATTTTGGGATGTATAGCATGTTTGACTTGATGTGTGGGAAAGAAATTCTTTTGTGCATTTGATGCTGATTTTAATGATTACTGCGCTCTTGATAAATTCAGACATGGCATGAGGCCCCATATACTCTGAGCCCAGACACTTCACCCTCATGTTTTCTTCACAGGCAGTTCAAACTCATGTTCCCTGCAAGTGCTACCCAGACTTTCAGAAAGGGCCATGGCCATCTGGTCTGCCCAACATCAGATGTGTAATGCAGGACAAGTCACCCTTCACCCAGTCTCCATGGGGTTCCAGCAGGCAGTGAGTCTGGTCTTCAGCCCCACATGGGAAGGACAAGATGTCTAATAACATTATTTGGAAAGACGGTTAATATATGAAAACTCTTAAATGTCCCAGAAAAATTCTACTGGCCATTTGTAAGGCTCACTAATTTTGGCCGTGGTTTAACTAATTTTTAAATTTGTTCATAACCTTAAGGAAATACTTTGCTATTTTGGGATGTTTTGGATTTGTTGTTGGGGTTTTGGTTTTGGGTTTGTTTTTTTTTCCCCCGCTGAGTAAAGATAATTGTGATATTTAAAGCAAAAGCAGCTCATGCCAAGGATTTTGAAGGGAGTCAGATAGGTAGGGATGCTTTGTCAGCACCCGGTATAAAGAGAGACCTCAGTAAACAAGACCCCATAGGCATGCTGTAGAGATTTCATTTACATTGCATGTTATACATAACTGGGGCATGTCCAGTAATGATAGATAGTTTTGTAAAGCTGAGGGACTTGTTACGAATTATAGTATTGCAGAAAAAAGGAGCAAAGCAGGGAGCAGACGGGCTGGCAGGGCTGAGCAGCCAAGCACATGCAGCAGGGGTGGCTGATGGAGAACATGAATAGTAGGAAAGATGAGCAATATGCACACTGATGTGAATGGTGAACCAATTTTGTAAAAGACAAGCTTGACAGTGGGAACACCAAGCAGATACACAAAGACAGCTGCTGAGAGCAAAATGCATAACTTCAGCAAAAGAACAGCTCTGGTGAGATCTCCTTTCTAGCAGCCTACAGCTGTTGAAACTCAGCAATCTCCTACACTTTCTATGTGTTTCATCAAGAAACTCTTAAAGAATCATTTCAGTTTATTCTCCTGCAATTATTGTCACCGACTCTGTGTGTGCAGCAGAGCACAAACTGACTGCCAAGATCTACACACCTTCCAGATTTGGAGACAAACTTGAGCATCCACAATCGATTTTAACACAGATTTAATACCCCGAGATGGAATAATAGGACACCAAGAAATAAAGGCTTACATGAGAAATTATTTTAACAACTAAATCAATTGGTTATAACACAAAATTTCACAGAGGTGTGACTATGACAAACTTGTCATGTACCTTGAACAAGCCAGAGGACAAGAGGGTAACACCAGCACAGAGGTAGTACACCAGACATCTGTCCAATGACATGAGCAAGAATGTTTACTTTTCAGATTAAAATTTATATGAAGAAGCAGCAGCAATCCAACTTGTTTCTCAGAACAATAGTTTATCACAACAGAAAAGTGAGTATTTATTTTCCCTCAGCAATATCATTTCTGATAGTTAGTATGCCACAGCACTTACAAACTACTTCTTTCACAAACCAGAGAGCAAAGTCATTGATGCTCAAAAGAGCTTGCTACGGTTAAATCAATAGATAGACCAAACGTCATCAATATAGTCCTTGTGCACCGGCACCGGGTTCATTCATTTAGTGGTAAAGTAGAATAAATGATTACGGACCATGTCAGCTGCATGGTCCTTAAAGTGTCTAAGAAAGAGTGAGATACTAAGAGGAAATCTGTGTTACACTAGTCAAAATCTAGTATTCGTTTTAAAAAACTACAAATCAAGATTAAATGTCTCCAATTCAGAATTTATACCAGAAACATTGTCTGAAATCAGCACCTTTCTCGCATGACAACTGAAGGCTCTGCAATAAGTTCAAGGTGGTTTGATTCACAACCCAAAGATGATGATTCCAACTCGAAATAGGTGCTTCCTTGTTCTTTGGTAGGTGTTGGTGCATCTACCAGCCTCAGGATGGCACTAAGGAAATAAAAGAAAGTTTGGAGGTACATTCATCCCGGTGGTAGTCAGTAGCATGGCAGATAGGCAGTTTTATGTTGTGCTAAACTTTCACAACTATGCTGTATTTCTTTCCTCCCTCTGTGAAATAATGACACCCATAAAAACTTGGACTGAAAGATTATCCAAAATTACTAAAGAAAAATGCAATTTAAGAGAAAAAAAATAGAGTACTAGCAATGTGTAGCAAACTGTAATGAAAACAAGCAGATGTTTTCACTGAGACTGCCAGCTTCAACATGTGCTGTTATTTTTTACAATTAATTATTTTTCCACATTCTTATTAATTTTATATATGATATCTTCGATGTAACTAGTTAGAAATGTTTGGATTTATGTCATGATGTCCTAAAAACTGTAGCTGGAGTCACTATAACAAAATATATCTCAATGAACAATTAAATTTAATTTCATTGTTTACAGAAAAATAGCAGATTATTATTACAAATAAATAGTGGATTATGAATAAATTCAAGACTGCTACTTATCTTTGTTGTTACACATTACAGTTGCTGTACAGTTATTTTTAAGTTTAATTATACACAATGGGAAATATGATATCTAACAGAAATTGAACTTGATTAAATAAGATTTTTTAGTAGGCTAAGTTACACAACCTGATTCTTATTTACACCATGGTCTTTTCATTTTATACTGACAATAGATGTAATACATAGTATAACAGATGCTCAAATACTGGTATAAATTATACTTACACAAATTACAAGCCTGTTTAATATGGGGATAAATCATCTAATAGATTGCAGAAGCTGAAAATCTCATTTGTGTTAAAAAGCCTTCAGATAATAGAGGACCAGGCAATGGCTTATAATCAGTTAAATTATTATATGCTATATTAAGAACATGGACATATGACAAAAACTTTAGCTGGTAGGGTGTAATTAAGGAAAGATAGTATCTTTATCAGCCTTGTTTAAGAAAATGAAACAACAAATACTATGAAAGAAATATTAGTGTAATCAGTATAAAAGCAAATAATTTCCATCAAAGATCAAGGCAAATTTTTGTTAACAAAACTCTCCATTAAAACAACTCAACCTTCTTTCCTCTTGCTGGTGGCTGACCCAATGCTGTCACCCACGACTGAGGCCACCTGCTGCCCACATGTCCCCGAGAAGAACCACAGCTTCAGAATTAGAGATGAAATAGAGCTTTTGGTTTTTTAAAGTAATGAAAAATAGCCAAACTGGATGGGAAGGTCAGCACATGTTTCAGTCCACAAAGTGGAAAGTTTTAACAGCAGTTTACAGCAAGGCTGAATTAACTTTCCCCAAGTGTCTTGAAACGGCGTGTGCAAAGCTGCCACAACAGGCTTGGGAGCTGAGTGAGGATGTATTGGGAATGCATCAATGCACATAATTTAGATGATACATCAATGTGACACACAGATGGAGGAGTCCTAATTGCATGCCAATAAGGAAAGAAAGTCTGCCTATAAATTTTCATACTAGGAATAATATTCTTTTTAATTTTATATGTTACTTTGAAAACTATATTAAAAAAACTCTATTAAACTCTATTATACTGTCTTATACATAGATTATGTTTCAATGGAACCCTATTAAAGGTAATAAATTACCTTCTATAGAGTTTATTAGTTATTAATAGTTAATTTTTTTAGGGCTTTTTCAAGTGATCTTATGAAAAAGATAATAAGTAGTAAAATCAATAACACCTGTCTACTCCTACCTGTCTACTAAACTTCATAACTTGAAAAATTTTCAAATGCGTTATCTATATGTTCAACCTACTCCAATGTTCATGTTAAGAATTTAAGTGCTACTAATCACATAGTAAATGCGACACTATTGTCTGTTACTTCCTTTATTGTTAGACAGAAAATTGAAGAGGCCTCAGTAAAGAAACCTTTTTTTTAAAAGTCACCTTTATTAATAGCAGAGATTATCTCACCAGGTTATCAATGCACAACATTGTTTTGATTAAACGACATTCTAACATGCAATGACAATAAAACAAGCTTTTCCAAGTTATCTTTCTGTGGCTAATAGATATACATTCTTAAATATAGTTAATGGCAGGGTATAACCATTTGTTTTATCTGAGTTTTCCAAAGCCACAGTATTGTGACATGTAGGATGATAAATGGGTGCCATTGATGTTAAGTAAGCATTTATGTCCTGGGAAAGTACTGTTTTCTGTTTTTCATTCACTGTAGTCTAAGAGTCTAATGGCAGACAGGTAATCTAACATCCATTAAATGTGTAAATTATGTAGTCATTTACAGACGTGAAACAGTAGACAAATCTGTTAAGCACTTTGGTAAGACCATAATTTGAAAGCCATGACATTATCAAACCTTTCCACAGTTCACCACAGCTAATGCATTCAAATCCAACACAGTAAATTTGTTAATGCTGTCAAATACAGTTTATTTGACACTGCTTATCTGCCAGGGGCAAATGTTTACATTATCACTCCTTCTGAGACACCCCTCTGGTTTCACTGGGAGGAGGGATGTTGGCCTTGTAGCAGGGAACAGAAATATCTGAAATTTTAGCATTTTTCAAAAGAATGAAAAAAAAGAACATATTTTTCAGTGTTACTCTCCATTAGCAAGTTAGTTACAAATTCTGACAGAGGAAGGCTCAGTGATGTAAATAACATTTCAATCATTAATCACTCAAAATTATGGATAAGAGAGCTGAGAGTTGCATGAGAAAGAACCAGGATGTAACCGAAGCCGGTACACAGTTACGTATGCTCCCATGCATCGAGGGGAGCATTTGGGGGATTGTTAACACTTCCATTTTTATGTGGTTCTCCAAGCCATTGTTTTAAATTTATAGCAAGACAAATTTTTCAAGGTTTCTAATCTTTATGTAAGCTGGATAAATACAAGAACGTTTCATGTTTAAAATCCAGTTTTTAAAATTATGTGACATTTTCAGCAACCTTGAAAAACCTAGAGTAGTTATCACTCCTTCCAGTATATTACTGCAAGTTTGAATAAAAAATTAGTTATCTAGTTCATCTAGTACGGGGACTTGAGAGACAG
The DNA here is from genome assembly GCA_035590275.1 of Ibycter americanus. Taxonomy (NCBI): domain Eukaryota; kingdom Metazoa; phylum Chordata; class Aves; order Falconiformes; family Falconidae; genus Ibycter; species Ibycter americanus. The sequence goes on from JAVJGI010000032.1 coordinate 3,405,612, forward strand.
GAAAAGATAGTTCTGTGCCAAAGCGCTATTCTCTCCAGTCAGCTTGGGCATCTCTAGCCTGTGCTAGATTTGTCAGTGTAAAGATACCCATGTTAGTTTCAGTCCCATCTATGACTCTGCTCCTTCCTTTCACTGAATATACAGGCTACATCCTAGCAGGTTATAATTTTCTCAGTTATCTAAAATATACAGCTTTTCCCATCTGCTCAGATTAGCAGCCAAGATCGCATCCCTTATGGTGGCTAAAGCAAATTTCCACTGTCTGGTATTTCCAACACATACCTCACAAATACATTGGCATTGACTTTGTAATCCTGTTGTCTGCAAGATTGTTACAATATTTTACAATCACAGCAAATATCCATAATAAATACATCTCATCAAGCTCACAGTCTCCACTTGACTTTGGTCCATATGTGAAATTAATAGTCTAGGTGCTGCTTCTGCGTTAGAATATTCATCCAAGTACCTCTAAGCTTATCCAAGTACCTCTGCGCAATTCCAGAAGCCTATGCTGCCACCGTGACTATGATTTTTTTCTTATTTATGTGTGGGGTTTTCTGGGTTTGGGGTTGGGCATTTTTTTACTTTTGAATGAAAGTGAATAGGGGTAAGCAAATGCAGTTTCAGAACTGAATTTGAATCAGGGTTTCGGAACTGAATTTGGATCAGGATACAAATTTCTCCTCAGATACTCACATCAAAGGCTTTCTTTCCCAGCAAAGTATTACCTTTTGATCAAGATGTTGCACTTTCAGTGTAGAATGGTGTCAACTCCAGTTTTAGCTCCTTGCTATTAAATGCATAAAAGTACATGTGGATCCATAAAAAAATCCACACTCACTACAAGTTCTGGAGCCTGAGCTGCCAAAAGCATTACCAATGATGTAACCACTTCTGTAACCTTGAGCTTAGCACAGGATTGTGATGCCACGGGCCTTCCACAAGAAGTGGGCTTCTGGTGGACATGACTTATTCTACTGACTTCCAAGGACTCTAGAGAAGATCAGAGGTCCTCGGTATATTTTAGACAAAATATAAATCACTGTTCTTCTTGATATACCAGGGCATATCATGATCTTCTTTCTCAGGATGCTTTCCAAAGGTTCCACTCCATTAGAAACCTGGTGTTCTTCCTCATTTCTTGCCATTTGAAAGTAACTAGTATAAAAATAATTCAAAAGGACTGCCTAAACCCGTAAAGATCCTCGTTGTTTGCTGTCTATTAAAAAAGATCCCCAGCAGATCTACTTCAAAAGAAAAAGCAAGTCTACATCATTAACCTGCACAGAAAGTGTTCTCTAGGAGAACAGAAGCTATTACATTAGTGGGCAATTAAAACGCTCAGATATGTTTCATACCATATTCCATGCACGTGCCAATATTAAGCATCTGCCAGATAGCAGGTGGTTTGTAAATCATTATCTTTTCAAATTATGTTGCTAATGGCATGTGTGAAATGACTGAAAAATTACATGTTTCCTCTTCTCCATCATTAAAATAAAACAAATTGCTGCAGTACATTATCTAAAGCTCAAGAGCCATAAAGCACTGGCAAACCTGGGTTTCCCATTTTCCACCCTACTCTGTTAGCATTGCTTCCCCCATTAATGGCGGACAACAGTCTGTGGTATTTGACTATTACGACTTCCCTTTACTACAAATAACTAAACACATCCAAAACCATCAGCATCAACTAATTCTCAAATGGCACACAGTCTATTAATTAGGAACAATCAGCCAATTCTTTGAACAGTATTGACGGATAGCACAGTCTGGCTGTAATAGTGAAAGATTCCTGTAACCATGTATGAACATAAATGGAAAAACAAACCCGAAGTCATTGTTAAAAAAGCATAATCAGAACTATCATTTTTATTTTATAGCAGACTGGCAAAGATCCTAGTTATTCAAATACCAAAGGTATTGGGTTTGTGTGGCAAGGTTTTGGTAGCTGGGACGCTACGGGGGGGGCTTCTGTGAGAAGCTTCCAGAAGCTTCCCCCGTGCCCAGCGGAGCCAGTGCCAGCCGGCTCCATGACAGACCCGCCGCTGGCCAAGGCCGAGCCCAGCAGCGACGGTGGCAGCGCCTCTGGGATGGCGCAGTAAGAAGGGGAAAAGCGACAATGGCTAATTCAGCCAGAGGGTGACAAGAGCTGAGAGCGGCAGCTCTGCAGGCGCCCGGGTCAGCGCGGGAGGAGGCCCGAGGGGCTCCGGGCGCCGGAGCAGGGATTTTCCTGCAGCCCGCGGCGAAGCCCCCGGCGAGGCCGGCTGTGCCCCCAGCCCATGGAGCCCACGGGGG